>QFDV01002322.1:0-29660 GCA_003315845.1 Lactarius trivialis
AGCGATCCAGTCCGCGGGCAGGTCGAGCTCCATAAGTTCATCCATATTGCGCATGACAATCATGTCGGAATCCAGCAAGACGAGGCGCTTAAGAGCTGTCAATAATGGGTGGTGAAGCGCTGAGAACACTCACGTCGTATTCAACCAACTCAAAAACCCTTGAAAGCATGTGAATCTGCGCCGATTGGGACCAAACAATCTCTCACCTCAATTTCGTCCAAGTATCCGCAAATCGTTCATCATGCTCGGCGAGAGTATGTTGTCCATCCCTCGGTTGCAACGGCTGAACCTCTCGGAACTGGATACCAAATCGAATGAGAACGTCTTTGGTATGTTGTGGCAATGTTGAGGTGACCAAAACGACCAATGAATACTGAGACTGAACAGACTTCAAGGTGTAGTCGAGTGTCAGTGCACCTGGAAGGTACGAGTCCTTTGTTAACAGCGTAATATACGCAGCCTTTCTTGACATAATTCCCTGGTAAGAGGGGTGGAGAGAACTAAGATTTTTCATGTCGGCTTGTACCGAGATCACCGTTGATAGATACGTTGATGAGTCGATGGCTCACTTGGCGAAACACACGGATAAACAAGTTACACCCGCGGGCTACATAGTTCGGTTATCGGTTTCAACACTGATCACCGCAAACATAAGTGAGAGCTTGTGACACTGAGGGTCCGATCTTCATTGTCCGCAAGGAACAGGAGACCTTTTCGTTCCTTTGATCAAGTATGCATTGTCACACAGTATATCATGACACAACGAGGGATACGTGAGTAACACATGGACCGAGAATCGTGACAAATTCTAACGGAGGCGGCTACGTTACGCATTGGTCAATACAACGCAATCACACAGCATACTAATGGTGGACATACCGTGCCTCACGCTCACTCTCTAAAAGAGCAAGGATGTCTTGCTCCCGCACTGGCCCCTTCACGTTCCGGATGATACTTCGCGTGGTATCATCCAAAAATTCTACGCGGACTTGAATGACACCTCCACGAGAGCCAGTGCGGCCAAGGACCTATAATCGGGCAGCACGAGCCAGGTGAGCATTGAGTGTTTGATCACAAAAACAAGAATATAACCTTGATGACACGGGCAAGTTTTACGGGGGCTTTTGATGAATCCTGTTTCGAAATATTAAGGAAACACGTTAACGTGCTTAGTGGAAAACAGAGCGTACCATTGATGTGAACGATGAGGACGGCGGGCGCTTTGTGGATTTGTGGATTGCAAAACAAAGTTTGAATATATAAAGTTTAGAGTTAGAACCGGAATTGGCCGGCATAAGAAAATTAGAGCATAGAATAATATGATCGACATCTACCACTATCTCGTTGAATGTCCACTAGTTCACTACTTTGGATTCCGGTATATACATAAACAATTGGGGAGCGGAAATCAGGGGTCGAAAGTGTACGTCCTCCCAGCGCTTCGTCTCGTTGCTTTGGCGTTGCGTAGCTTATCTCCCACGCTTTGCACTGCACGGTCAACGTGTTGCCGCGCCGCACGCTGTCTCCGTCAAAAGGTGAGACAAAAAATGGCCACACATGTTGTTGCGCACCGTAAGGAGGAGCCCCATTTTGAACATGCTGCTATACATAGGAAGCGGATCCCGGGTTCCTTTCTCTTGGACCTTTGACGCCTCAGTCTCAGTTGCACGGTCATTCTCGAGCGGTCTAGGGAAACGAAAATCGGGTGGCGGTGCGAGAGACAAAGGGGACTGCGAGCCGTGTCACTTCTGCGGACTGCTATACGAAGGTGGAGCATGACGCACCGAGGGTGCCGTGTCCCAACCCGCATAGCTATCGACAGGGTCGAATAGGGGGGACAAATGCTACTCGCGGGGTACCTTTGGTGAGTCCTGCGCAACACGAAGAATAAGACGACGTACTCTTTGATGTGTTGCCACAACTGGTTTTTCGAAGGTCGCCGTCCCGCTATTGAGCGACGGCCAGAAGAGATAGATATCGTAGTCTTCATCCTGAGCCTCTAACTCAAACGGGGAAACCTCACTGTTGGTCAGACGACTTTCTGGCTCGATCATGGCGGCGTCCAGAAAGATTTGGGTACAGTAGCGCTTTTTGAATGGTAACGAAATAATATTTGCGGTGGCGTGCAGGAGGTCGGGTACATTGAATACGTTAAATATCGGCGTACCCGCGGTGTCTGGAACGTAGCGAATAGGAAGCCGAATAGGTCCCCACGAGACATCACCAAGGAGCTTTCGAATAAGCGCGGCGTTAAACTTCGCATTAGCCATGACGCTACGATATCAAAGTCATACCCTCCCTATATGCATGGCTAAACTTGGAAGTAAATTTCCGTCCCTCGTACGAAGGAATGCTCGGTCTGTGTCTGAGGATCAGAATTGTCATTTCTGCCGTTTTTTCGGTGCGAAACAACCAAGGTTCTCGAAGCGCTAGCAAGGAGACATCGACAGCCTTTGTGACATCACTATGGTCTCCGGCCAGTTCCTTTGAAGGTGTGGCAGAACGCCGTTCGTTGAGTTCTCGTTGAACCAGAGCGGCCTCCAGTGTCCATGTCACGTGTCAATCTGTCCCAGATCCACGGCTAAAGCCCACAATTTTTTTTTTTGAAATCATGATGGATGGTGATTGAACAAGAAAACCAAGAAATCATTCGCGAGGCCAGATCTACCGGGGAAAAGCCTCGCACAAGATAAAATGCCCGGAGGGTCGTGACTAGACCGAACGAACTCGTTGGCAGCTCTGCCCGCTCCGCTTAGCCATCTGTGACTAGACCGCCGCTATCAAGTTCATGTAATAGAAGTCTGCGTCGGCATTCCAGGTAGAGTTATAACCGAAGAAACTCTGTATAATACCTTGAAAGTAATCAAGAGCACGGATGGGCCATCAGAGCACCGCTTGTCACCTATCTCAAGCACTGTTGTTTGACATCTAACCGTTCCTTGTTCGTTCCCGAGTAGCCCCTCAAGACGAGACAATGACTGGACGACGGCGTATGTCTTGAGATCGGGAGATAGTGAGCTAGTCGCAGGTGTATAGCCAAAAGCCGTCACTTGTGCGAAATGTTTGCACGATGCCGCTTTTCAGGCCGCCTCAAGGCTATTGAACTGGCTGAACCGGTGGTGACATTAATTGGCCCGAACGACCCTGAATGACTGGAAGGATGCAAGGGGGGAGCGCGGGATTACCATATACAGTACAGTAACTTACGTTCGGTCCCGACCACCACCAGGAACTGGGACTCTCCAACTAGATCTCTCAACCCCTTTGCAGTACCTATGTTGTCCACCACTCATACCTACACCTACCCATGTTTCACGGAATCTTTTTCATCGCCTTACCATGTCCAACACCGTGACACTGGACATCATTCAGGCATCAAGGGACAATCACAGGACGTGCGAATCAATTATCAGTTCACTTT
Source organism: Lactarius trivialis (assembly GCA_003315845.1). Lineage (NCBI taxonomy): Eukaryota > Fungi > Basidiomycota > Agaricomycetes > Russulales > Russulaceae > Lactarius > Lactarius trivialis. The sequence continues at coordinate 3,422 of QFDV01002322.1, forward strand.
ACGACGCTAAGGCGCTCGCGATGGTTTCGAGTAGTTTATTTCCCAACCCGGTCCAATGGGCGGCCGCTAACATGCTCCGCCTTCTATCTTACTTAGGCCCTATGGTGGCGGCAATAGACCTCTGCCGCACTGCGACAGGCAGGCCTACGCCCATGATCCTTCTGATGTCACCGATTCAGCCAAGTACGCTCTAAATCGGGTCGTCCGTTGGATCTTCGTTGACTGGCCCGACACGTCTTGGCCGGTCTGTGTCAGGTGTAAAGATTCTGTAATGCCTGGTCAACCGATTCTTCTCCACATCAGACCGACGTGATGTGAGTGGCCGCAATCATAACTGTCATCTCAGGCTTCCTAGTTGTAAGCCTGACGACCAACAGTTGCACGACGTTTTCGGTTCAGAAGTGGGCCGCATAGCGCCCCGTTGTCTTCAATTTCGACAGACGAGGTGGGACAACTGTATTATATGCTCTATTTCCTTCTAGGATAAACCAGCAAGTTATGTACTAAGTAGCTTCGGATCTGTGCCCGCCTGCTGAACCGCGAGATTCTGAGACCTCTTTTCGGCACCCTTTCCGCGGAGTACGTTCTCGATAAAGTATTCGCCTGCCTAGGAGAGAAATCAGACGACCCGGGAAGTTGACGGAGACAGTTCAGACCAACCTTGTAACTACTGCGAACTAAAGGCCCGCTAGCCACGTACAAGAAGCCCATATCTTCGGCAATTTGCCTCCAACGATTAAATTCTGCCGGTTCTACGTAGCGATCGACTTTCATGTGCCTTTTCGTGGGGCGCATGTATTGACCGAAAGTGACAACATCAACGTCGACTTTGCGAAGTTCTACGCGGCTCATTTAGTCGAAATTGATTGCACGGTGTTAGCCAGTGATAGTAAGTTCACCTCTGAGGGCGTCCATAACTTGGTCCTCAGCCTCTCCGACACCAAGCATGATGCTAGTCTTCGTCACTCGCACTCCATCTTGTTTGGCGCGCTCGAGCACACTGAGACTCTGCCGGAACGTCGCCCGGCGGTCACGGACGAAAGGGGTAAGAGCTTCGACGGTTTCGACGTTGTGAGCATAGACATCTAAGCCGGACTTCGCCACCACAGACACATGATCCAGGTTCCCGGCCATGTCGCCAGTCAACGCTTCTACCAGTGTGTGTGGAGCCCTTAGGGACACGTTGGGGAGGCATCTCTGCATGAAGAAAGGCGTCACGTACTTCTGTTTAATCTTTCGGATCGTCTCCGCAAAGTGGTGTGCTCCAGAGTCGGCGAGATCTTAGGCGCGACACATCAAACATCTTTCGGATAGGTAATGGATTTGGACACATACCATCACGATCAACACTCGTGAGGACTATATAGCCCAAACCCCACCGGCTGATTGCTTCAGCGGTGTTCTCCGGTTCGTGTGGATCCAGAGGTGGTGGGGCCTTGGATGTCTTTACTGAACAGAAACGACAACCTCGGGTGCATGTGTCGCCCATCAGCTGCCGGCAGTTCGAAAATGAAGAACCAGTGGGCAATGGGACAAGGTACATACCATGATAGTGGCGGTCGCTGCACGCTTGCTCTCTTCCGGGGTTGCCCCGTCCTTTCCACCCCAACAATCTCCAATATTTGGACACCGTGCTTCTTCGCATACCGTGTGCAATCCCAGCCCCCTGAGGTCCTTCTTGATTTTACTGAAAGACGCCCCGGTCGGTATTGACGTCTTCAAGTAGGAAGGCAGGCGAGGACTATATCAGTCAGGCTGTGTTCTGTCAGGAAGAAAAAAGGGTCTCAGCATACGTGTTTGTATTACCAAGGACGACACGTTCCGAGACATTGTCAGAGACAAAGTCATCCAGTGAGGGTCCGTCTGCCAACGTGTCTGTGAAAGAGCTCTTCTTCGGTATTGGCGACCCCGAGGCAGCGGGTGTCGCCAGTGCGCGAACATGCCTTGATACAGGGACGCGCGTGAAGCGAGAATATTTGAGGATGGTCGACATTGTGCCTTTCGGACAGGGACAGCGTTGGCGAGCACCGTAGTCGGAAAGGCGGCCCAGAGATGCCGGAGTGATGCGGACCCGTCGGAGTCACGGGCCGTTGGTTTGACTCCTGCTGCCAGCGACGATGAGCACCTTGTCTCGGCGAGAAGAAGACACTCTTTTGAAGACGACAAAAGCGCATGCACTTAAGGAATGCGACGCATTAGTCAAAGGTGAATCGAGTGCACTGCTGCGCATCAGTCAGTTCTGAACACAATTCTCCCTGTAGCGTTTGCCGATTGTGCAGCCGGGCGAACCGTTTCTGTTGCATGGACTTGCAGGGAAAAGTTCAAATCCGTACAAGATTGTATCTACCAGTTGTATGTTTTATATATGACAGTAATCGACTATCGGCTCTGACGGCTCTTGCGCACCTAGCACGCGACCAGAGAGTATGCAGCTAGTACGAGACGAATACCTCCGCATACGCAATGAACAGCAAGAACAATAGTGTCCACGGAGCATAGGAACGACACAAATCGCACTCTGAACGAGTGGAGTATTTATCTATTGGATTTTGGGCCCCAATTATACAGCAGCTGAGCATGTGGCTACAACTAACAAGCTACGATCAACAGCTACTTCGTCGCGTTCACCGCCAGCCAATGAGACCGAAGTGATAGGAAAGAACTTATAAAGCTGGATGAAATATATCCGTCAGATTGCTGATAGAGAGCAATATCAAGCGAGTATTACCCGAATATGCCGAGAACGCCATCGTTGATATTCACTAGACCAAGGCTCGCCGCGGGCGTCCATACATCGAGAATGTCAATGATAAATTGATGGCGCGTGGCCACACGGATGCTGTAAAATCCTGTGTGACTGGAAAAGTGCAAGTAGGCAAAGGTAAACTCACGCGTGCAAGACTCTGAGTCGCGAATCGCGCGCGTTGTCCAAACCCAGGTTCTTCTCGTCCAGACCTCGGATCTCCCGTGCTTCTTTGGTTAGGCGGCCAGCCTGGGTGCCAAAATTTCAAGTTGATACTGAGTGCAAGCGTAATCTGCACGGTAAACCCACCTTGAACACAGCATGGGTGATGCTGAACAGAATACCAGACAACCAGAGACGGTTTGAGAGTTTTTGGACCTTCTGCGATGTCGCGGGCTTCAGGGTAATAAACTTGACAGCATTGGCCTTAAGAAACGCTATGTTGGCCACGCCGATTATGAGTGCGGTGAGCTCGCACCCACCCAGACAACAGCGTCATAGGTTAAGTATCCAAAGTAGCTCAGCTGCCGGGCGATGGTCGTAAGCTGTTCCTTGAAATCGCCCGTGCTTTGTGCCGCCCGAAGTGCCGCCTGCAAGTGTTCAAAAGGCTTGCCGAGGCGGAAAACTTGACAGCGTTGAGAGGGTCATAGCAAATTGCCAAGGCTCAACAGATACATACGTTTGCGAGCAGTGCCCAAATGGCCTTTCAACGCGTTCCAAGGAACAGCATCTACTTTATGCCCTCCAGAGATAAGGTACCACGCGTAAAAGCGTGCAAAGTCTTGCACTGCTTTATAGATCTGTCGTGGTGCAGGGTAGGTTGACATGGTCAACGGATTATATATGAACTGCGAACCTTGTCGCGGCCTAAGGTGGTGCTCAACACCTTAAGAGTTGCGGTGGCGGTTGGATGGAGAATGACTTGGGATGCAACGCCAGCCATAGTGGGACAGGCAGGATGGACGACGAAGAGCGGGTAAGTTGGCCGCGGAGGAGAGTCAAGTGGGGCCGCAAATCACATGCCAGTGATAAATCCGTAATATATGGGCACTTATGTGTCATTATTATTATTATTTCTTCTTGCTGCCACCTATACATCCTCTTGTGAGTTGTTCCGCTGCACATTACTGTACCATGTGATCATAACTGCCACGTCATATATAGAGCCTTTGCACATGTATTCCCGCAGACTTCTGCTCCAATCCCGCAGACGTTTTTCTGCTATGGTAGGAATTAATAATCTTGCGCATTATTAACCGTTGATCCTTTCGGTGATTTGGTTCAAAAGTCTTCACAGGTTTTTCGCACAGAAAAAGACACATTTGGTGAACTAAAGGTTCCTGCTGATCGTTACTGGGGTGCTCAGACCCAACGGTCAGTGTTCATATCACCTCTGCCGCACATATGTAGTCATAGCGGTGTGCAGGTCATTGCAAAACTTTGATATCGGAGGTCCGACTGAACGTCTCCCCCCTCCATTAATCAAGGCCTTTGGTGTCTTGAAAAAGGCAGCGTCCATAGTCAATGTGACCTATGGGCTAGACCCAAAAGTCGGAAAAGCCATCCAAGACGCAGCGGATGATGTGTGCCTGCTTCTCCGCATTAGAATGCGGCCACACTTCTAATGCTAATATGTTAGGTAATATCCGGAAAGTTGATTGATCACTTCCCACTTGTTGTCTTTCAAACTGGTTCTGGGACTCAAAGCAACATGAATGTCAACGAGGCATGTCTCTCCACTTATTCGTCATGATACCTTGTTCACCGAAGGTGAGCGTCGCTCCAGGTTATTTCAAACCGTGCAATTGAAATCCTTGGGGGCGAATTGGGCTCAAAGACGCCAGTGCATCCCAACGATCACGTCAACATGAGCCAGAGTAGTAACGATACGTGAGTGCAGGTTCATTCCGTCTCATGGTAGGTACAAGCTAATCACTGCACAAGTTTCCCAACGGCCATGCACGTCGCAGCCGTCACTGAACTCACCAATAATTTACTTCCTGCTTTGGAGGAGTTGCACATTGCTCTTCGGGATAAAGCAAATTCATTCGATCACATCATCAAGATTGGCCGAACGCACTTGCAGGCGAGCTAAGGGGAAACTTAAGCCTTAACCCAGCTTCCCCTGACGTCATCCCTCGAATGCAGGATGCGACGCCCCTCACCTTGGGACAAGAGTTTAGTGGCTACGTCCAACAGGTTGCCAACGCGATCGAACGGATCAAGGACGTCATTCCGCGCTTGAGTCTGCTGGCACAGGGTGGCACAGCAGTTGGGACTGTGGGTGACGTGCATATATGAGATTGATCACACGCCTTACCCGATTTCCAGGGACTCAACACCAAGAAAGGTTTTGATGTGAAAGTTGCTGAAGAAATATCCAACCTTTCTGGAATCCCTTTCAAGACTGCGCCAAATAAGGTACTCCCGTGACTTGTATCGTTTTTGACTAGTTCTGATATTGTCGTTGGCTAGTTTGAAGCGCTTGCAGCGCATGACGCACTCGTTGAGGCTCATGGAGCCCTCAACGTTATCGCATGCTCTTTTATGAAGATCGCCAATGACATTCGCTATCTGGGCTCTGGCCCTCGCTGCGGACTCGGGGAGCTTAGTCTTCCCGAGAACGAGCCTGGCAGTAGCATCATGCCTGGCAAGGTCAATCCCACACAGTGTGAAGCCTTGACTATGGTGGCTGCGCAGGTCATTGGGAACCAGACAGTGGTTAGCGTTGCTTGTTCCAATGGCCAGTTCGAGGTGAGGACGTTTGTTGAGATGATGTCGTCGATGATCTGATTTCAAGTACAAATAGCTGAATGTCTTCAAACCTGTGATTATCAAGAATGTTCTGCAAAGCATTCGGCTATTGGCAGACGGGTCACGATCATTCACGAAGAATTGCGTTGTTGGGATTGTAGCCAACGAAAAACGGATCAATACATTGTTAAACGAGTCGCTTATGTTGGCCACAATATTGAACAGCCACCTTGGCTACGACAGTAAGAGTGGTCAAACAATCTGGCGGATAACACGTTGCTGACTGGTATGACGGTAGATGTTGCCAAGTGCGCAAAAAAGGCACACAAGGAAGGAACCACATTGAAGGAAGCCACGATTGCTCTAGGGTTTTTGACGGGGGAGGAGTTTGACTTGAAAGTGCGACCGGAGTTGATGCTTTATCCCGACGAACCTTAAATAGTCGAAGTGTGTAGTGTGACTAGAAAGGAAACTACCAGCGCGACTTGTCAAATGTGTTCGCCTAAAAACACGCATCTCTGTTAGCATGTAATAGTCCCACGGCCCCCTTCTCCCTCTGCCTCCATGTCACTCAGCCGAATTCTTAATGATCATCCCCCAGTACAACCATCTCTTCCCCTTTTTAACATCCCTCCATCTCAACCTAATCCCTTAATATCTCCCCGCCCTGACCGTTCACTGTCTCCCCCTTTCCCTCCTCGCTCTCAAACCCCAACCTCTCGTCAACTTGCTCTTGATCACACATCTGCTTTCCGGTCCAGCAGTCATCAGGACGTTGGCGCTTGGGATCCTGATACGAGCGACTGGAGACACACTTCCCGTCCTCGCAATGGCAACGCGGATATCCAGCGTGAAGGGTCCCCGAATTCTGTACAGGACCACAAGAACGAGGAGTCAGGTTCGGCGAACAAAAAGAGGAAGAGGGGAGCCAATGACGATGGCGATTATCGTCCACCGTCGAGTCGACGTGTAAGTTGATACGCGGCGCATACACCCACTTTCTATTAATACTCTTTAGCACGGTTCGCGGCGTCAACCACCTCGGGGAAGGAATGCTCGTGCTCAGTCCCCACCCCATGACTCTTCAGAGCCCGAGACCGCAGCACCAACCTTGCGCGAGCCCACTGAGGAGGATCTACGCCTAGCCTCGTCTGATTTAAGCGATTGCGAGGATATCTGGTACACCGAGATTGGTTACTACATGCTCGAAACGCGAAGACGCAGGAGGATGGTGGAGGAGTATTTTGAAAGTAATGTAGTCGTAAGTTTTCCCTATACATCTCAGAGAAACAAAATGACAGTGGGGCGCGCGAGTCTAGGAATCCAACATGGCCCTCATGAGTGCTCTAACTGGTCGGTATGCCGCTGTACTTGAGAAGATTCCTGTTTTTGTCCCGCATCTCGCCCATGGTGCTCAGCCTCAAAGCCTTGAAGACGAACTCCTGTCGACATTACCACCAGCCTCACCAGGGCAAGAGTCGCGCGACGGAAGAGCAGGAAACCACTCCCCATCTATGCAACGATTCCATGGGCAAGAAAACGGTGCTGAGGATGCTGCTCGGGAGTTGGAAGAGTCCGTTCTTGGCTCTTCCACGCCCTCGAAAGGTAAAAGGAAAACTGTCCAAGCCAAGAAACACTCCTATGCTGCTTCGGATGCCAGCAGCAGCGATTTGGACATTCCCGTCGTTAGAGACCAAGGTCGCTCAAATAAAAGGCGGAAGACCGGAAAAGAACTTGACATTACTGCTGACCTCGAGCGCTCTATTGCCGAAGACCAGCGCTCCGTTGCGTCTATGCAAGATATTCAAAAGCCGTCTGCGAAAACAAAGGGTAAGGGCAAGGGCAAACCGGGAAACCGGGAGCAAAGCGTCGACAGTGTGTCCACCACGCCAAAGGCGTCTCGGAAACGGAGTGCAAGACGGAAAATAGATAATATAGCATCGCAGACTTTGGAGACACTGGGTCTTGGGTCGGCACCAGCGTCCGTTGCCGGGGATCTTACACCTGGCGGTTCGCGCCCTCCATCCCCTACCCTCACGGCAACATCAACCACAGTATTTGAGATGGACATGATGATCCCGCCTTTGAAGAAGGCCAAGAAGGTTGATGACACCACAATGCTCAAACGCATCAAAACACTCGAAGAGGCTCAACGAAAAGTCTGGAAGAATATTGCGCGCAGAGAGATACCGAAGGCAAGCTGCTCTGCTTTGTCCCAAACGTCTTCGGTCACTGAGACGATTTTCTTTCTAGGTGTACAAGTATTGTGCGATGGGCTATCAACAACGCCTAGTACAATGCAAACGCGTCGCCACCCTCGCTTCACTACAAGCTCGTAGACCATATAGCCGTACTCCCAAGGCGACCAAGGACGTGCAGGCGAAAAGTAAGCGTCTTATGCGAGAGATGCTCGTTTTTTGGAAGAAAAATGAGAAGGAGGAGCGTGATGTTCGTAAGCGTGAAAATAAGGAAGCAGCAGACCGCGCAAGGGTTGAAGAGGAGAAGCGTGAGGCTGCGCGGCAAGCCCGCAAGCTTGAGTTCCTGATCAACCAGACTGAATTGTACAGTCACTTTGTGGGCAACAAACTCAAGAGTGAGTGCGCTGTTTAGGGATCTATCATCTCTTTTGCACGATCTTATTCCCTTCAAATAGCTGCAGAGACACAGGGCGAAACACGTGATACAGAGGTACCTATGGGCGCTGAGATGGAAGACAGCGATCCAGCTAGTTTGGCTGACATCGATTTTGATGATGGTATGTTGGACCGCTGGGCTTCAAGAGGACTCATGGCATAACTTGTTGCAGCGGACCACACCAACCTTCACAGGCACGCGCGCCACAATGCTCAAGAAGCCGTCATACTTGCGAAGAAACGCGTGCAGGCATTTGACGTACAAGCCGCACTGGAGCGAAAGACAAATCAGGCCTTACAATTAGCCAAGAGTCAGGCTCACGTCAGAGACGAAGAAGAGCAAAAGCAGGCGGCGACAACTCCTTTGGTCGACTGTGAATATTTCGATCCTATTTCTTATGGTCACATCCTCATGAACATTGTAGTGGATTCGGATGAACTGAATTTCCAAAATCCGACTTCGCTCAGCGGACCTCTGACTATCGCACAGCCACACATGTTGATGGCACAGCTGAAGGAATATCAGCTTAAAGGTCTCAACTGGTTGGCTACGCTCTATGATCAGGGGATAAATGGCATCCTGGCAGACGAAATGGGTCTTGGGAAGGTGTGTCCAGCACCGTCACCACGAAAGGCCCGACATTAACGCCTTCTCTCCTAGACGGTTCAGTCTATATCCCTACTGGCGTATCTCGCGGAGACTCACGATATATGGGGACCTTTCCTTGTCGTTGCGCCAGCGTCGACGCTTCACAATTGGCAACAAGAACTTTCACGTTTTGTACCAACGCTGAAGGCACTACCTTACTGGGGTAATGTCAAGGACCGTGCGACTCTAAGAAAGTTTTGGAGCAGAAAGGAGATCAGTTACAATCAGGATACCCCTTTTCATGTCGTCATCACAAGCTATCAGTTGGTAAGTACGCTGCACGAAGTTGGTAATGACGCCCGCCGATGGCTATCTAGGTCACCCAAGATCAACAGTACTTTCAAAGAGTCAAATGGCAGTACATGGTACTTGACGAAGCTCAAAATATCAAGAATGCTGCGAGTGTCAGGTGGAAAACGCTGCTCAGCTTCCATTGTCGCAACCGCTTGCTTTTGACGGGTACACCGATACAGAACTCTATGCAAGGTGTGTACTTTCCTATCGCCTAAAGCCGACCAATGAATACAAGCCACATCGCAGAGTTGTGGGCCTTGTTGCATTTCATCATGCCCAGCTTATTTGATTCTCATGACGAGTTCAACGAGTGGTTCTCCAAGGACATCGAAAATGCAGCGGAGAATAAAGGCAGCAGACTCAACGAACATCAACTTCGTCGTTTGCATATGATTCTCAGACCGTTCATGCTCCGCCGTGTCAAACGTAATGTCCAAAACGAATTGAGCGACAAGGTGCCGTACCAGTTTGTCTGTACAATCTTTTGGTGCTGACATCGCCGAAGATTGAGAAGGACATTTACGTTGATCTCAGCGCGCGCCAGCGCGCAATGTACAAGGCCTTGCAAGCGAACGTGTCTGTTGCAGATTTGCTCGAAAAAGCTGCCAACATCGGTGACGCCGACTCTGCCCGATCTCTCATGAATCTTGTCATGCAATTCCGCAAGGTACGTTGTCGATCTGTATAGCTCAGCAAGACGGCTCGTGGCTCATATTTTTCGAGGTTTGCAATCATCCTGAATTGTTCGAACGGGCAGACATCGTGGCTCCATACTCATTCTCAGAATTCGGAAGGTCCGGGCCATTGAACAGGCAAGGCGACTTCGTCGTAGCTCCTTATTCAACTCGCAATCCCATCAAATACTCTATCCCAGAGTTGTTGTATCTGGATGGCGGATTGAGTAACGTCCCATATGATGGACCAGGGACAGCAGTGCAACCCGATCAAGGCGTCCTGCACAAGTTGATGAATATTTGGACGACTGACTGGATACAGCATTCCATTGTGAACGATGGTGAGTTTCTACAACACCTTCGTAGATTTGGTGAGATGTCACAGGATTTTCTCAGCGGATTCTCTCTTCTCTTTCCTCCCTCTGCTCAACCTGTCTCCCGGCGATACCCACGAATTGTCCGAATCACCTCTTCTCCGGAGGTGTTTGCTTGCGCTCGAGGAGGAACGAATACAGAACATGGATAGTGACTTCTTCATGTGAGCTCTATTCATCACTTCTGTACCCATATCTCACTGAATGGCACGCGAACCAGTGATGATGAGCGCTGTTCCTCTAGTCCATGGTTAATCCTTCCTAAACACCGCCGGCTGCCTTCTCCTAGTCTTTGCTGCTTGCCAAGCCCCTGGGATATTTCTTCCTCTTCCTGGCTCAGTTCTTTACTGTCTCGTCCGGGTTTGAGGTGGTTCGTTCCACCTGTGGTGGCCCCGCCCGTGACCATCTACTGTTCGAACCGTACGTTCGTAGAACATCAAACGACTCTACTTGAGGCCCCTTTCGAATCGCTGGCACTCTATGGTCTTACCCCCGCTCTGAATGAGCGCGCTGAGTCCTCCTCTCTGTATACTCAATTGGTCCCTGGAGTCTTGTCCACAGGGTTGATCGCCAACTCCTCCCGCGATCAAATACCAGGACCAAAAATGCGAGTTCCCGAGGCGAAGAGCTTAGTCTACGACTCGGCAAAGCTCGCTCGTCTTGACAGCCTTCTTCAGGAGCTCAAAGCCGGCGACCACCGTGTCTTGATATATTTCCAAATGACTCGGATGATGGATCTGATGGAAGAATATCTGATATATCGTCAGTACAAGTATCTACGTTTGGATGGCTCCTCAAAGTTGGAGGATCGTCGAGATATGGTGATGGATTGGCAGACGCGGTAATACCTTTTCATCTCTCTGATCTAGAACGGATTATTGAGTAAATAAATATCAGGTCCGACATATTTATCTTCATCCTAAGTACTAGAGCTGGAGGCTTGGGTATTAACCTGACGGCTGCCGACACTGTCGTTTTTTACGACCATGATTGGAACCCGTCTAACGACGCTCAGGCAATGGACCGTGCACATCGCTTGGGACAAACGCGCCAAGTTACTGTATATCGGCTCATCAGTAAAGGGACAATCGATGAGCGCATTGTTCAGCTCGCTCGTGTCAAGAAAGACGTAAGCTGGACATTTTTCTGAAGAAATCCAAATAAGTATGACCTCGAACTTCTTTTAGGTCCAGGACATCGTCGTTGGAAATAAGACATTCACAGACGCCACAAAACCAAGTGAAATCGTCCAACTTCTTCTAAATGAAGACCAGCTCGCAAGCCTGGACGCTTCTAGTGGAGTACCTGGAGCGGTCTCTACGGGCTCAGTGGCAGGAATCTCGAAAGCGACGGAGGTCTCAACTCGAGACTTGTGGACAGAGGAAGGCGACGAATTTTTTGGTCACTCTGGCCCTGCGCAATCTGGAATACAAGACACAGGCAAGGAGATTGAAGAAGGGGCAAGTGCGCCTAAGCCAGCACGTGGCGGTAAACGACAGAGAGCTGGTGCAGGGAGTAGAAGCCGGAAATCTGCTGCCGGCACGAAAGACGGAAGTAGACGAAAATCAGCGATTGGGAACCACAGCGGGGAGGTCCCCTCGACTCTTCAATGAAGATTCGCTCGAGCTTTCGAAGTACCTAGGACATCGTTTCATTGCAATTCATCGTATATCATCTTCATATTTGTTTCTCGTTTAGATGATACTTTACAGCACTGTACCACTGGCACATAACAATCTTGTATCGCATGTTGTTCCGTAGGTCATATAATCTACTCGTAGGTACGGTTTATTGGTCGTACACGCGGACATGGCCGCTGGGAATGCATCGCTAGCCCGGGAAGCCTGCACCGAAGCGATAGAGCACTAGTGCCACTGGTTGGAGTCTAGACGAGTCGAGTCACCGTCCTCTCCGTGGAGCTACGTAGGTCCTCGTCCGATAACAGGTTATCGAATCACTTCATCCTTCATCTCCCTCTTAACACAAACTCTTTACTCGGACTCGCTATCGTTGAAGATGCCAAAGAAGAAGAAAACGCAGCTAAAGCCAGTAGCTCGTGGATTTGCCGTGACGTCTATTCCCAAGAAAGCGCCCCTGGAACAGGGCGACGCGACAGGGGAAGAACCGTCCACTGCAGGAACTCCGGACGCACCGGATGCTCAGCAGCATCGTGAACCCGCCAAAGAAGAAGCTCTCAATGCTGAAGAGAGGTCTTTACAGGACATAGTAGACAAACTACAAGAAAAGACGGAGAAGGAAATAGTCCGGACGGTCAAGGTACGAGGATGCACATGATAGACCTGTCCCAAAAGTTTGGCTGAGGATGTCGTCAGGCGATTGACACGGAAAGGCGGTTTTCAGATACATTCCAACCGCTAGACCTGGATGGGAGTATCGTTGACGACATTCTGGCACTGGCGCGCGATTCCCAGCACAGCAAGGGTACGCTCTCGGTTTCGTTTAGTCGACTTTTTCGCTGACACGGTCCTTGCCGTCAGCAAAGCGTGCAGACATATCTGACGACAATACACTCGCTCGTCTGGGAATAACATACGGTGTTTTGAGACGTCTAGGATATTCAGAGGAAACCGTGGAACATTGTCTTGAGTCCGTTGACGGAATCGATCTTGAAGAAGCTCATGAATGGGTATGGACTTTTTCTTTTCTCGGAACTCGCTCGTCACTTCCCTGTGCAGCTCTTCATGTACTGCACCGATAAAGAGCTTCAACCACATGCTCGTGAGTTGTCGATTTCAAGTCTACCTTTTCCTTCATATCCAATCGGAAGCTTGTTCATGCAGAGAGAAAGGCGTCGACACCGATGCCCAAGTCAATTTCAGCACTTCCGACACCTACTCTTTCAGACTCGGCTCAATCCAGCTTGCCTGCGCAGACGCACGAACCGTCGACTGCTCGCACGAGCTCTACCCGACTCGCAGGTGAGCAGCAATTCTCACCCGTGTCAGATTGCAACGTTGATCTATCTGCATCTCCAGAATTTCTGGACGATGATCCCAATATACTGTATGCCCGGCTTAGAGTGGAACTTGACAAGAGAAAGCGCGCGCCGAGTGGTGACTCGGAGGAATCCCTCATCGAAGAGCTACACTCCCACTTGGATGCCGTCAAATCTCACTATCTCTTTGACCAAAGGGACGCAGATGCTCATTACATATCGAGCCGTCAAAAGTCGGACGAGGCTTCCTTACAAGCGCGCCTTCGTGGTAGCCCTGGCCCCGATTTGTCAAAACCCTCTAAACTCCGTCCGCCCGATACTCAGTCTCCGCTTCACCATCCCAAGGAGGTGCGTGGCGATTCTACCGACCTTTTTGATTCGAACGAGCAAGAAGATGGGGGACTATTCGAGATCCTCGATGATATGCCCTCCACCGAAATCAGCGAGACTGGGGTAACTGTCAGAGTTCGAGATATGCCTTTACCCAAGGGAAAATTTGAGCAGACTTCGAAGGCCTTTCTCCAAGCGACTGTCAACAAGCTCGACTCTTTTGCTGTGACGACCTATCATCCCATCTCTGGTGCTAGTCGAGTAAAAAGGGCTTCCCTTAGCATACGTTGGAGTTCAGACAAAATGAGCGAATGGACAATGACAGACGTCGCCTGCTACGACATGATGCAAGCGGAGCAATACATAGCCACAGTTGCGCTGTATGCGCTCACTTTTCCTGCCTCCGCAGGCTTTGCCTCGGGCAACCCTGCGCCTGGTGCCGGACGGACATTCTTCCGGCTTCTACCCCCGGCATATCGTGAACTCTGGGGCGAGCTCGAAGCTGCGCGAAAAATATCTGATGCTGCCACGAATAGGGCTGTCTGGGCTAAATTAAAGAGGATAGCTGAGACAGAGAGTGGCCAGGAAAAGGTTCGTCCTCAGCTATTCTGGAAGGCTGGCGCCGCTCAGCTTCACAGACCGTCGACGAGAGTTCACGACAACCAGTTCGAAGTATCGGGAGTTTTACTCCGAAGAACTCCCGGGAAAAAGAGACTTCAAACCAAATTAAGTCTGCCTTCGAGAGTCGGTGGTCCTCTTCATCATATAAGGAAATGCTAGTCAGTTGGAGATATTATCCTCTCATCGCACGCGTTATCTCATAAGAAGCAGTCGCAGCGAGTCAAATTGCCTATTGCTCAGTATAGAAACCGTATCGTGGAGTGCCTTGAGACTTCACAGGTCCTTGTTTTGAGTGGCGAAACGGGATGGTCAGTATGGTCTCATTAGTGCCATCTCCGTGACCTATCTGTTCGACAGTGGTAAATCGACGCAAGTCCCGGCATTCATACTCGAAGACCAGCTCTCTCGTGGCAATGCCTGCAAAGTCTACTGCGCTGAACCCCGAAGAATCTCCGCGATCTCCCTAGCTTATCGTGTTTCCCAGGAATTAGGCGACCTACCTGGAGTAGTTGGCACACATGCCTCTCTCGTAGGGTATTCTGTGCGGCTGGAAAATTACATTTCACGCAACACACGGCTCGCATATGTCACTTACGGCATCGCCCTGCGAATGCTGGAGGGGGGCAGCAAGCAGGGCGAGAATGGTATCGCTTTCGATGAAATTACGGTGGGCCGAAGCCCGTCCCCTGATTCCCAGCATTCTCACTGGATTACATTGGTTACATACAGCACGTTATCATTGACGAGGTATTGCCTCGCGCCAGTTCATGTACACTCCCATTCGCTAATGAGAGAAAGGTTCACGAACGAAACATTGAGTCCGACTTCTTGTTGATCGTCCTGAAGGCTTTGTTATCGAAAAGGCCTGATCTGCGGTAACTTTGCTACACCGTCACTTGTAGTCGACGATTTTTCTCATAATACTATCTCTCAGGGTTGTGCTGATGTCTGCAACAGTCGATTCAGAGAAAATATCACACTATTTCGGAGGTTGCCCAGTGATTCATGTTCCTGGTCGAACATTCCCGGTAGACGTCAAGTACCTCGAGGATGTAGTGGAACTCACACAGTGGTCCATCACCGAATTTTCCCCTTACGCAAAACGCTGTTGGTAACATTTGGATCACCCCCAGGAACCGATCTGAGACCTTTTTCAGTGAACGACAAGTTTTTCCGGGGGAAAACTGCTCAGGAATGGTCTGAGGACACTGCTGGCGTTCACCTCTCCGACCATGATGACGAGACAACACCTAGCAATGTAAAGTTATCAGAAACACGCTATTCCCCTAGGACGGCTTCAACCATCAATCTCCTAGACGAACGCGTAATTCCGTTCGACTTGATTATGCGCTTGTTGGAGAATGTCTGTTTCCAGGTGGCCTACGCCAAATATTCTGCGGCTATTCTCGTGTTTCTTCCAGGCATAGGGGAAATACGTCGTCTGAATGATCTTCTGACTGAGCATGCTTCATTTGGTTCTAGTCATGACTTTATCATATATCCCCTACACTCCTCCATCTCAAGTGAGAACCAAAGTGCAGTTTTCGAAGTGCCCCCTCACGGCATCCGCAAGATTGTGCTAGGTCGGTGAATGCCTGCCTGCACACATGTTTTGCGGCGGCTAACGTGTTACTTAGCCACTAACATTGCTGAGACGGGAATTACAATTCCTGATATCACTTGCGTGATCGACTCGGGAAAACATAAAGAAATGAGGTAAAACTCCCACCACGTGTCTATAGAATCCCTCACCACGAGCGCCAGGTTCGACGAGAAACGACAGTTCAGTCGCCTCGTAGAGACGTATGTGGCCAAGAGCAACGCAACCCAGAGGAGAGGTCGGTCAGGCAGAGTCCAGGACGGACTTTGTTTCCACCTTTTCACTAAAATTCGTCACGATACACAAGTGAGCCGGATATATGCCTTGATTTGCAGAGGATGACCCTTCCTAGCTTGTCGACCACCCAGACCCAGAGATCATGCGACTGAGTTTGTCGGATCTGGCCCTTCGTATCAAAATTTTGAAGGTTGATCTTGGCTCGTCTATCGAGGATGTACTATCTCGAGCACTAGACCCACCATCCCCACTCAACGTCCAAAGAGCTGTGTCTGCTCTAGTTGAGGTCTGTTCCAGTTGATCCTACTTGGCGGATGGACGCTTACGATTTGTTGACTCAGGTCCGTGCACTGACACCTGACGAGGAAATCACGCCTCTAGGTCGTCTACTCAGTGCTTTGCCAACCGACGTCCACATCGGAAAATTCTTACTCATGGCCACCATCTTTCGCTGCCTAGACCCTGCTCTCACCATCGCTGCCACCCTTAATTCGAAATCACCATTTCTTACTCCATTCGGCCATGAAGAAGAGGCTGATCGCGCCAAGTGCTCGTTCAGAACAGGTTCGTACATGCTTAGGAATCGAAACTTTGGCTGATATCGTTGCAGATAATTCTGATTTCTTGACCATGCATAATGCGTTTTCGAGCTGGCGACGAGCTTCTTCCGAACCAAGCTCTGCGCGAAAGTTCTGCAGATTAAATTTTCTAAGTCACCAGGTTCCCCCTTCTTTTAACTAGGCGGAACGTCATTTCATTCATCTTTTCCCAGAACCTGCAGCAAATCGAAGAACTTCGCCAACAATTTCTCGCGTAGGTTCTAGCTTGATCTCCGGAGGACGTCGCCTAAGCTAAGCTTCTATCAGATACTTAATTGATGCAAATTTTATCCAAGCAGACAAAGGAGTAGTGAAACAACTCTCACGGTGCGCGGACGCACTATGTTATTAGGCGTACCTGCTCTCATCCCTGTCATTGTAGAGTGCGGTTCAGTCGAAACCGGACGAGATTTGTCATGCTGCCTCCGGAGCTCGACCTATACTCGGAGAACGTCGCTCTCGTCAATGCTGCTTTGACGGCAGGTCTATATCCGAAGATACTTAGCATAGACTCCGCGTCGGACCCGGTGCCAGGACTGTTGCACACCGTGACCAACAACCGGGCCGTTTCTTTTCATCCATCGTCTGTCAACTTTAAGAGAAAGCCACAGGACTTTGGCGTGCACTACCTTGCATTCTTTACCATAATGTTAGTCGTTTCCAGGAGAGGTTGCACTGGCTTAACGAGAATTTTACAGGCACTCGAAGAAACTATACGTCTGGGAGACAGGGCCGGTGGATGACCTCGCTCTTCTACTTCTGTGCGGGGACTGCAATTTCAAGGTATCGTTTTCTTCGAAAATTCTGCTCTTCGTTATCTAAGCTGGCGTAGCTCGTTTCAGACGCCGCCTTGGTTGATCGCAAGATCAAGTTCCGCATTCCTGCAAGGACAGGTTTAGCACTGAAACACCTTCGAAACCAACTGGCAACAGTGCTAAACGAACGCTTAAGGAACAAGCCGACAACCGAATCCCAAGAGAGGTGGATGGATATCGTTCTCGTTGTCCTTGGAAAATTGCGACCCCAGCCTGACACGGCTGTAGTCTTAGACGTAGTACGCAACTAGACTCGTATCTCACGTGGTAATTTACACGATCAAACATCAGTGTAGTTCAGGCGGATTGTACACTCTTATTGCAGAGCAAAATATTACAGTAGTAATAGCGCGGGTGCAAGCGCTACAGTGAGCCGTAGTGCGTTACCCACGGTTCTGGTTCTCACGTAAAGATGGAAACAGACGACCATGTCGTGAGCGTGTTGCCTGTCCACCTCTCCAACAATTTAGCACCGAACCTCCAATTGCACCAGTTCCCCCTGCTCAATCGCTCCCTCGAAGTCCCCCCATCCGCCACATTGAGTGGGAAGCGTATCCGAGCACGCCTGAAGCCGACAGCACGCCGTTTGGAAGTTCACGTCCCAGCTGACCATCGTCCCGAGGTATGGAACTCTGAGAAGTCGAAGGAACTGGGGGTCGGAAGGTTGGAAGATGACAAGGAAAAGAACCAAGTCGATAGAAGTAGATTAAAGGAAAATGAAGAACCCCGCCTATCCGAAGTTCGATTCAGGAGCGAACCAATCCCCCACGTCGGCGCATACATGCTGGGTGTTGTGCGTAACGGCGAGTTCCTTTTCTATCCCTCATTATAGGGTGGTGATGCTCATAACTAAACTAGGAGCGTTGCATCTGCATCCCCTCAGCGAAACACATCAACTACGACCGACCCTTACATATCTCGATGCTTTAAGTCGTAAAAGTCGGCGCGCCCGTGGAGCTGATACCGATTCCGAGTCAGATGAGGGTCCGCCCCCCGACCCTGACGAGGTCCCTCCGGTTTCTACCTCGCCAAAAACCAAAGGACCAGCTGGAAGTGCCAAGGAAATCCAGGTCACCGCTCGCAAGGTGGATGAGAAAGGGGGTCAACACCTCCAAGGAGGGCTATCCGCAGTCCGAAGAGAGATGCTCATGGGAATTCGAGCAGAGGAGGAAGATGAGTGGCAGGAACTCGCCTATCATGGCCCTGAGGTATGTTGAGCTTATGTTGTGACTTCATTTTTTGTTTTAAAAACGTGTTTACAGAGTGCTGAATCTAACGAGGCATACGACGCATTATTTTCACAATGTGGGGACGTACTCCAGTCGCAATCCAACGTCGCTACATTTTTAAATTCCATCCGTGGTCGTTGATATGTGTTATAGATCATATAGTGAAATAATATATAATATATAATTCGTCCGTTAGCACCATGAACGACTCAGACACAGAAACAGATCGGTCTCCTTCTCCTTGCGAACCTTCTTGCTTTGAACTACAACTTTCTGCAACCAAGTCTAGTCTAGAGGAGGTCGAAGTTGCTTTCGGACATCTTCGATTTGTCGAGTCCCACCGTCTCGTAAAGGTACTTAAGCTCGTTAGATCGATAGGGGTTCCTCCCAATTTGCTAGGATGTTGCATACGCCAACTTTATTCGGAGGGCGTGTAGAACTTTAACGTTCGCTTTTCGCGAGCTGGCGGCTCTGAACCAAAACGGCTGCGATGGTCTGGTGGAGGTATTCAAGGAAGCCAGTGAGTTATTTAACGTGGATTTGGCCTTTTCCTTTTCTTTCCCCCTTAGCCAGCGAATGGTTCTTGTCCAAGCTTCTGGCATACAGGCGCGACTTTCTTTATATTGGAGCTCTATCAACATCGGGCCAAGGCGCCCTGATTTCCTGGATAGACGTCGTACTTGCAACTATTGCCGAAACATCCGTTTGCATTTCCAGCGACACGTCTCGCGTGGACAGCATGGAAGGCACACTGGCCAGGTACAAAGAAGACGAAGCGATTCGGGCTGCTTCCCAATTACCTTGTAAGTCGAATCTAGGTGTGACATTCGTCACTAATCGGGCCAAGATACCTGGGCCGAAATGTTGGACCTTCTGACGTCGAACATGGCATCGTGTACGGTGCTTCGATTGGCCGTGCAACTCTTGTTTGCTGCATATATTCTACACCCTCAGCTCTCAGGGATGAAATCCAGGATTGTTGCGTCTGTCATACAGTAGGTGCCGCGATAACCGTGTTGACTTCTACGAGCAGTTTTGCATCGGGTTGGATGATCAAGGTCGTCCGAACTTACCTATCGAGGAGCTACTCGACTGAATTGGCCATTCCGGACCGGTTTGACTCCTGGAGTCTCCGTGATAGGATCCAGTTTGCAATAATTTTGGTACTATATTCTGTGAGTAACTTGTTCGATGTGTGCGAGAAATATTGACGCATATAGGCGTCCACACGCGCGACGAATTCGGCCGGGCAGAATCCACGCGAGTTTCCTGGATTTCTACCTGAAATCGTATATCTCATACGCATCATCATGCGCTCTGATGGTGGCGCAATGCCCGGGAGTGCCTTACTTCCTTTTGACTGCCCAGATGGCGCACAAATGGCGCTACTTTTCTCGGGAGAGGTCGTTCCTTGGACCTGGTCCATATGGAACGATCCCAGGCTAGCGGATCATGAATTAATTGTGCAGCTGGTGCGTCTTCTGCGAACCCCTTTTCTCCATGTCAATGGTGAAGCGGCCCTCAGACAGCTGCGTGGATGTGTCATATGGACACACCGTGCACCCGCATGCGGTGGGCCCAGTCTCGTGACTGGCGAGCGGTGCTTTTACGTGCTTCGAAGTCCGGCTCTCATGATGCGGCAATCGCTATCACCGTGCGTTCTTTCTTCTCACTGATACACAGGCAATGATAGACACCTTTAAGCAATTACTAAGCTACATCGCCACTTCACCGTGGTCCCCAGAATCGAAGAGCACCTCGGCGCTGTGGTCGAACCTACTGCTACGGTCCTGCTGGTTAACGGCCCAACTCCTTAATCCCTACCACTCCTGGCACGTGATAGCCACACCGACCTTAATGAAGTCCATGTGCTGTATATTTGTGCGTTGTACGACTGATGGATCAAGCATGGAGGGTAAGAGTAGAGGTGTATTGCCTTGGTACACTGGCTCAATTGTCCGGCAGCCCAAGACGCAATCGTCGAAGCTTTGACACACGTGGATGTGGGTGGACTGCAAGACGTCATAGAAAGAATGCTGGACGATAAACATTCTGAATTTCTTCTGATGCTGTATAGCGGTATGTGGGCATTTATTAACTCCCTGTTCTAATCCCAGTCCAGGCGTCGAAGTTTCACAACGGTACGCAAGAGTCGTGGATGCATGCTGGGCCCGCTTATAATTCAGCCTAGCCTGGTTCACGCCGCCGCCGCCGCCGCCGCCGAGACACAAGGGCCACCGATAGAAAGCACGATGCAATCCATACGTCTGATGATGAACTTCTTGACGCTATGCTGTAACGCTTCGTCACGTCTCTCACGTGAAGTTTCTGTCTCAGCCCTCCTCTCTACGACAACCTGCACACCTAAGTTTGATTGCTCGCGGCTTATTTGTCACCTTATGTCCACCCTTTCTACCATCGGGGACTCTCGATCCCGGACGCAAGACAGATTCCCGGGAGTGGGAATTAACGAAATACCATGGGAAATCGCCCTGTCATTTCCACGTTCCGACCTTCTCGTAGCCTGTGAGCGCGCGCACGTACCTTGATCCGGAGAGTAGGGACTCACGATTGGCGTAGCGTGCCTCGCGTCTTGTGTGTTAGCCGTGGACCACCTTGGAAGTCTTCGCACATCTATCACTCTTGGGATCTGGGAGTATTTGAGAGACGCCTTACTCTTGATCCTTGCCGAAAACTACGTAGGGGATGAGGCGCTTCTGGGCTTGCTTGTTGCCCCCACACTGTGTGAAGCACTCGGTGCTTTACTACGACAGACTGGGGACGAATTGGGTAATTGATTCTCAGATCCCGAGCGCGAAAGCCGACATTGACATCCTAAAAAGTAACCTGGACCCTGTACTCTCCGTGGGCTAAGGATCTGTGTGCGGAACTCCATGTGCTTCTTGAGAGTGACGAGAAAACGAAGACACGTGGAATCTTAAAGAAGCGAGTGTCGGTGGTGGGAAGAAGACTGTTGGAAATTGTAGGTTCGCACGTGAACGGGTCGGAAAGTGGGAGGACGGTAGACGACAAGGAGATGATGTGGGAGTGTGTATATTACGTGGGGCACGTTTTGAGGATCGTGAGAATGATGGTATGAATGACATCATCAATTTAGACTTGATCAACTTTTGCTTGACTCGCGTCTCTCATCTCACTCTTTGCATGTCCCCACATCGCCCTACAACTCACCGACGCAGATCACTTTCTGTCTCTACTTCTCCTTTTCATGACCAGCATGCCATCGATTCCTGTCTTCTTCCAACAAAACGCACTCTCTCCCGTAATCTCGACTCTTGGAGGCGCGGAAAGCGTCCCCGCACTCAACAGTTCTCCGTATGTACCATCATGTGCCATCTCTTCTAGGCACGCCGCTTAATCCATCCTCAAGCCTCTTCCTGCGACTCCCAATGACAATGGTCCCACCCAGTCCCCCGCCGCCACTGTAGACGTTACTTCATTCCCCCGTTTCCCCTCCAATTCGGCCGCCTTCGACCTTCGACCCCGTAATTCCCCCCCGTCCTATTCCCCACCTAGCCACAGGTTAGACTCACGCCCCGTCATACCTGCCCAAGATATTTCAGCTCTTCACTCTTCCGCCTTCGGGGAGCTCCATCGAAGCATCATCGAAGCATCAGAGGATTTTGTGCAGCGCATGCGTGATTGGGAGTCATCTCGCCCACAAGGCTCACGCCAGAATTATCGTCTCAGCACCCCCTTTCCTTCATACGTTGCTCCTCGCGGACGGGAACCGGCTTCTCGAAAATTCAGTTCTTCAGAGGCTACCTCTGGGGATGACGATCTCTACTCCGATAATTATGATGACGACGACGATGTCCTCATCCTATCTGATGAAACATCGTCTGAAGCGAGGGCGGCGTCTCTCGGTGCCGTCAGCCCCTCGAAAAAGCGCGCACGTTCGCTTGGTGATATGGATCTGGACTCGCCGCAAGTTGCCCCCACCATTCCCCCGGAACTCTCCCACACCGTCGCTAGTTCTTCTACTTCATCACTCCTCTCACTTCCTCCATCGGTCTTTCTTCCCCCCTCTACACGAGAGGAGAAAGCTATCGCTGCGTTGACCCTCGCGCTAGCCAACGGTGCCGCGGGCATAAATGACTACAGCGCTGTCCGAGAGGCACTTGGCGCCTCTGCGGCCCTAACCGAGGGCGCTTCCGAAGTCGGGGAGATGTGGCAGTAGGTCTAGATCCGGATCTAGACAATCTCGGAATCTGCAAAATGCCGCATGATACGTCCGCCGCCCAACCGGCTTCCAGCCTCCGATATCAATTTCTGATCAATTCTTCATCCCAACCCAATCAAATTCAACATCACGATTGAAGCAAGCACCCATGTACACGTCACTCCTTCCAGCTTCCGGGATTTGAATTCTTTATTATTTACGTTTGAATGTAGTATATCACCAGCAACCACCAACGGCCTTGTAACCTTTCGAACACAACACCCAGCACTCGGAGTCGAGTGAAGTTGCTCAGCGACTAGAAACAGAAATCTTCCAATATTTTGCGTACCTCAAACAATCCCATCTGTAATACCAAATAGTGACACGGATATGGATTCAAAACAGCGTTTTGCAAATTGCATCTGTCTCAACCCGGTGGGAGTAGAACGAAAGTATAAATTTCCAAATATTGGGCATGTGATAAGTCTACAATAATGAGGTCCGCCCTAGGTCATGCACAATTACAACATCCATTCCACCCACGGACACCTGCTCAGGTGAAAGCCGTCCCCAACACCTTCAGTGCGAGAGCGCGCAAAATCTGTCGACAGAGCACATCAGACGGATCACGTTGGTTCCCACATTCGGCTTTCTACGCACCTCTGCCTTCTGGGTCCCGCCTAATCCTGCGAACACGGCAGCCACACTCTTTCCCTTGGCATCTCTGACGGCTCCAAGTCGATTTCCCGCATATGCACCCATAACAAGACCGGGCACGTTGGCAGTGATGTAGCCTAGACCAGCACCACACGCTGCACCTAGCCAAGTCCACAGAGGGAGATGACGCTCGACCTCTGGCCGGAGGAGCTGGTGGGCGTAGATAGTTAGCTTATTGTCGCGGAAGAGGGAAGGAGACACGCACATCTTCGAATACATCGCCAAAGACACGATCTGCGTCAGGTCTTTGCCCCGGTTGCTCGGAAGCGGTCCCAGTTCCAGTTCCCGTCTGCCCGCCGAACATGCTGGCAAACGTTGTGAAAAAGTTGCTCGACGCATTTGGGTCGTTGGTCCGCTCAGAAGATGATTTGCTGGCGGATAATTTGTCGTACTCGAGGCGTCGTTGAGGGTCGGAGAGTACATAGTACGCATCTGCGACCGTCTAAACAGATTGCGATATAAGACCTGGATATACGGAGAAACGGGGGGTCCTGACCTGGAATTTCTCCGTAGCAGCTTTCTTCTCCTCTGGTGAGGCACGAGAGAGTCGGTCGGGGTGTGTCCTAGAGCAAGGGACGGTGAGACCCTAGCCAGGACGCGAAAGGTGACCGACTTCAAAGACTCCTTCCTGTACGCTTGCCTGATATCCTCTGTCGAAGCATCCTTTGGGACGTTGAGGACATTGTAGTAGTCAGGAAAGCTCGCCATATTGTGGTGACGTCACCCGCAGCCACAAGAATTTACGTGGTGCCAGTGGTGTGCGCAAGGTGCCGGAGCGGCACTGCACCAGCTGGTCTTGACCCGCTATAATACCTGTTGCCTCTCCTCCTCACCACCATCGCGTTACCTCCCTCCTCACGGTGTTGACGATTCCAGCACGCGAGAGGTACGACGACCTATACCTCGCACTTGCACTCTTTGAATATGCGTGCAACCTCTCCGCTCTGTCTTACATCTTCGGACACCACCTACGAGTTGCTCGACACTCATTGGAACCCTTTTTAATCCTTTCGCGGCGCTCGCAGAGAAGTGTGCGAATGGAGCCCGGACATGCACACATGGTCTGGTGGACAACGTGCGCAACGAGAGCCGCCCTCTGACTTGATCTCGCTAGCATGATCCATTGACTACATCAAACCACCTCACGTAATTGTTAACATGTAGACTAAAGTAGAGCAAGACGAATCAGTAGAATGATAGAATATCCCGCGTGCCAGTGATGCCAGATTTTCTTGAAGCTCTCATGACATCACAGAAGGCTTTGAATGGTACACTCCAGAGGTGGTGGTGAGAGGAATAACGACAATGCAAGGACACTAGGAGAGGCATGAGTGGACAATGTCGCGAGCGATGCCAGGCGGATCACTTCCTGATTACAGTAGGAAGGTCGATCGGTCACCAGTAGAATGTGAATAGAATGCGAACTGTGACATCCCTGGCAGGGAAGGAAACACCAGACACTCAGACCATAACCCACATCTCTGTCGCATCACAAACCTTGAGCATTAAAGAGAAAAAGATCAGGTTTTGCCCAAGTGTAGCACGTAACGCGTAACGAACCATGCACCCCGTTGCCTGAGGATTCCACGGTTTCTTTTCTCGTCATTTTTCCTTTGTCGCTCATTCACCCCCTCTCATCTGTTCAGTCCACTGCCCTCTTCGACAGGCTTTGAAAATTCGAACGTTTGAACAGCTGTGCAGCGGACGAGCGGGTCCATTTGCCACCGTCCTGCCCAGGTGGGCAAAACGCGCGTGATGGCTGCTTTGCTGGCAAGCGCGTTGATGGCGTCAAGTGCACTACAACTTCCATCGAAAATGGCGAGAGGTGACATTCCAGCATTACGATAACGTGCACTAGGTTGTATTCGGTCAGGTATGTTGGGTAAAAATTATCCTCTATGATAAATGAGATGTTCAATTTAGATACGCGAGTCACTTGTGCGTGACGAAAACAATGATACCGTCGATGATCGGTTTCGCCAATCCTAGCCTAGGAATAAGGTCGCGTGCCATGAGGCCGTGTCGTGCCCATCCATCGAGCATAAACGAGCCCCAAAGAAGAGTCCACGACATCGTCCACGCCCTGCCCCAGAAACCCCGCACTGGCGTGCCAGTCATGCTCTGCCAAACGTGCTCTAGCACCGCACCGATGCCCATGAGAACGAAGAACGCGCCGCTGCTGGTCTCCGTCCCACTCCCGACCCCCCACGTGCCAATGTAGTGAAGCACGGCGGAGACGCCAAACGCACCGAGGAACGCGCCCGGACGCCCGAAGAGTGCACCAGCCGGGCGCGCGCCATACACGATGAAGGTGCGTCGGAGGCATTGGTGCCAACGGAAGCTCCAGAAGTCGGCGATCGAGGTAGCCATCCAGGGGCGGGCGGAGAAAGCGGGCCAGTCCGCGGCCTGGTGCCGCAAAAGCACGCGGCAGACAACCGTCGGGATATGGTATATCACCTCGAGGGCCGTATATAGCGAGATGCCGTAGAAGAGCGTGAGGAACGCTGCGAGCGCGGCGCGTGGGAGGAGGTCGAGCTGTGGATCGAAGAACGTGTCTCCCGCAGGGGTGCCGAGTGAGGGACGGATACACCGCACGACGTAGATGACGATGTCGTACACGATCAGCTTGAGAAGCAACTTGAATATCACCATGGCGAATGACGGCGGCGGCGGGAGCGTGCGAAGAAACGACTTGGACCCCCATGACCACCTGATTCCGCGCGGGTTACACATGAGGTCATAGGCGTCGAGAAGGACATTCGGGATGGTCAGCGGCCGTTCAACGGGCGTGTGTTGGCCCTCTGTGAATGGTTCGTATCTCCTCAATGGCT
>QFDV01002322.1:38944-59918 GCA_003315845.1 Lactarius trivialis
GGCCTGCAACAGACTTGGGGACAGTGGCTCTGTCTGCAGGGGCACACTAAAGTAGCTCAGTACATTGTCAGCTTTGAATGAGTAAATACTTACGTCGAGGTGACATGCGCCCCGGACTCCTCGTACAAATACTGCTCGCCCTGTTTCCTTCTCCTCAAACAGACCATTGCAGATCCTGCATCTGAAACAATCTGCGTGGTACGTCCGAGGGAGTGAACCAGTTGAGGAAGGTTCTGGTACCGAGACATATCGGCCACCGTGGGCCACGTCGAACAAAGGAAGGGAGCATTTCGCACACCTCGCGTCGGGAAGTGGCCGTGCATGTGCGCTGTTCGAAATCGTTGGCTTTGTGTAGACATTGAATGTCTCGCTATTAATATCGTGGTTTGTGGTATTTGAAGAACCGGAATTAGTTGATCCTCCTGAAAGGCTCGAACGGGGGGACGAGGAGAGGAAGTTAGACGACTCTTCTTGCTCTCCATTCAGACTAGGGGGAGAAGAGGGTCCAGAGGAAACCGTTGCGGTGTCAGAGAGATCAGAAGTCAAAGACGGCATCGATACCACAGAGGAAAGCGACAACATCGAGTCGCTATCTGTTCTTATTGACGACGCGGAGCCTTTGTGACGAAGTAGGCGGAAATCCGAGTATCGCACTGAGGACTTGGTAGGGGTCTGCAATGCATCACCCGCAAAGCGCCCGTCACGGATCGGGGTTGTCTGCTGCACTTGCACAGTATTCTCAGAAGGGGACCCTGTTAGTTTCAAAAATCTCCTCTTTACCGCTTCGATAGCCTCTGGAGTAACCTTAGTTGGGATCTTCGAGGCGGGTCTAGAAGGTGTGGAGCTTGGTCGTGAGGGAGAAATTAGACCCATTTCAGAGGCCGAGATGGGACGATTGGGACTGTCACCTAAGACGGGTAGCGAAGGGGAAGACGGGGAGTAAGTGTGAGAACCACTGGGAAGGGGTGCCAAGGCCACATCGAGAGGTACCGTCCGGTCATGGTTCGTATCAAGAGCAGATTGGCTGTGGCGAATGCCAAGAACTTGCTCCAGTTCTTCAATGGTCGAACTACGTCTTCGAGCCTTTGTCGGGGTAGAAATCGAAGTTGACTTGAAATTGTCAACGTCGCCTTTAGTGGTCGGAGTCTTGAATTTGCCGGGATTATCACGCCTGTCCAGACACGTATCGAAACACTCTGCGCAAGAAGGACGACCGAGTAGATCCACTGTGGGGTTGTCACCAATGCTCTTGCCGCATCCGGAGCAAAGAAAGCACTTTTTATGCCAAACCCGACCGGCTTTTTCGACAAATCCGCCCTCCTTTTTCAGAAGCAAGACAGGGCGGGTGCATAAGACGCAATTTCCACGTGAGCCACCGTTCTGAGAGAAACATGAACGGCACAAATAACGTTCTCCGGTGGTATCTGTGGGATGGGGATATATAGTCGCGTCTGGAGTGAACTGTTCAGAGCAGACGTGACAATGAAAGCTCTCCAATGTTTCTTTGGGTTGAAGTACTGAGCCATAGACCTTGGAGAGTTCAGAAGAGTATGGTGAAAGGACGACATCAGGAGCCGACAAGATGGCATCCTCGCTGAGGTTGCTATGTTTGAGAGGGGAGGATGGGCGGGAGGTAGAGTTAGTGGCCGAGGTTATGTGTTCTGAAACACGAGCGGCAGGCGCAGCGGCACCCTGCAGACCTCGGGTGCGCAGGGGCGGAGAGGAATGCTGAGGTACAACGCGTGTAGGCAAAGCAGATGAAGTTGAAGATTTGGCAACATAAGTTTGGGACCACCTATCCTTGTTAGCGCCTTGAGCCGAACGCTTATTCCAATCTATGACGGGAGCTTGAGAGAATAAGACGCTTGAGGGAGGGCTAAGAGATGAAGAGGCTCACCTACTGGAAGACCGCCACACTTAACACAACGAGGACCAGAGACAATATCGCCGCAGCGACGACAGAAAGCCATCTGAAGACCAAGAGCAGAGCCTCACCGAAGTTGACTTTCCACAATAACCGTGTCACGTGATTTATGTTTAATCACTCTCAGACTCACGTCTCTTTGAATGATTACTCCTCTTCCTCCATCATCAATGGCCAATCAATCCTTGTTGTCGAGGGAACTCCTTCAAAGTATGAAACGCACAGATTTACAAAGGGTATGCAAGGTGCGTGTTTACCTCGCTTCCTTCACCCCGCACACGTTGAAGCCGCGCAGGAACGTGGTCTCAAGGCAAATCTAAAGACAGAAGCAATGATTGAGCTACTGCTCGACTCATCCCCGTTAGTATTCCCTCTTCACTTTCTTGCACTCAATCTGACTTTAGCAGTCCACACTCTCCTCGCCGTCCGTCGCGCCATCGCACTGTTTCATCGCGCAGACAAACCTCGACCCGGCGCTTGCACTCAACAAGTTCAATGATCGTACACTCTGATACTGATGAGGATGAAATGCAACATACCGTCAAACCGGAGTCCGAAGTTCCGTCAACGCTCCACCCCGGCCCTATAACGCGTACCAGGAAAGCTCAGGACGCCCAATTGCGACTTGGCGTAGGGCGACCCACCATTGTTGGAGGACAAGGAGCGAGAACAATCACAAGATCGGTTGGGATTGCCAAGAGTGTCCGTTCACGGAGTGGTCGTGGAGCAAAGCTCACGCAAGAGCCCATCGTAGAAGGTTCGTCAGGACGTTTTTTTCCCATCGTGTTCAACTTTCCCAGAACCTTTAATCATTATCGGGCAGGTCTGTCCTCACACGTCTCATCATTCACGAGACATCGCATGAACGACACCTGACAGGTACTACCGAGGAAGCTCTGCTACCCCAATCTAATGCAGAGACCCATCAGCCCCAGGCGACCGAGAGTAGTACCACACGCAGCTCCCCCCGCAGAGACGTTGGTTCGAGCCAGGCAGGCGTGAGGGCGCTTGTGGATGAACAAGTATGGACTTTCACGTGCCCCTGTCACCTTCTCATCCCATGTTGCTCATCCTCCCGTAGATACAACCCCTACAGCGCACAATAGCCTCCCTTCAGAAGCAACTTCAACAACAAGCATCGGTTCATACTCGAGAAGTGACCACACTAAATGACAAGATGATGACAGTCATGAATGAATTACGAGAGCTGCATCGACAGGCAGAATCAATTCAGCTTCTAAGAAGCTCTATGGAACAGTTACAAACGGAATTGAGCCGTCTCCGACAGGGCCGTGGCTCAGAATCTGTACACGAGCCTACGAATACCCCTGCTCCACGAAGCATTCCACCTGACCGCACTACCCTTCCAACGAATGCCAGGTAAGTCTCGGTTATTTAGCACGCGAACTATTTCGTGATTGACTACGTAGGCCATACCGTCAACTCGATCCAACCAGACACCAAAGAACATCTCGGTCAAGCCCTGTATTCGAATACCCGCCGCCACCTGCAGGCTCACCGGTGAAACCGCCGTCTCGAGATGCCACAATCCAAGTAAACAATTTAGGAAAGCGGCAACGATCTCGCGATACCGAAGGTGTGTCGGAAACCGAGGAAGACACGTCAGACAAAGAGTCGCCCATGAGTGCTTTGGGACGCAAGCGTGCGAAGGCGGAGCAGTTGGCGGAAAATCTGCCGGAGGCACCTCTTGCGGGCCCTTCGAATAGTGTGCTTCACGGGCAAACGGATAATCACACATTCGCTGGTCGGCCACCGTCTGAGATGGTTCCATCTAGGCCGCCAACGACTTCCTCTACAACAGCAGTACCCCCGAGACAGCCCTCGGGAGACCGGATGGTCGGAGACGAGATATTCACCGACCAAGATTTCGACTTTTTCGATAACCCATCCAACCTCCTCCTCCAAAGTGGTTCCCGCCCGAGCTCATCACAAACAGTGGAGAACCAACACCCTTTCACGTTTGCTTTCCCTGGTCTGGCGCGGTCCCCTGTCACTTTGACCCCAGCTCCCAATGGGCCATTGACTGATCCGTCGTCGCCTTTACCCGTTCTGGGCAGCCTCCCGTATCCGGAACGGCCGCACTCACCCAGTCCAGCGCCAATTCCCTACCGGGCTGCTATCGCACGACCCCCGCAAAGCGATTCGTATCGTCCTTTCGGATTCCCACCGGAAAGCAGTAGGAATCCCCGTAATTCCCCGGCTCCGCACGGATCCATAGACCCAGCTACTTTTCTCCACACGCCTCCACCGCAGTCTCCCGACATACCCAGTCCGGAATCTGATCCCAATGGCCGGCAGAGATCATCCAGCCACGGGTTAGGGATGCCGGCTCGAGTTGAAGACACGCCGGCAGCCCCGGTGCGGCGGACGATGTATGGCACCGAGTTGGACGGTGACACAAGATTTGGTGACTTTGGCATTGGGGGTGTCGCTACCAGTTATTGGGCTGCTGGGAAGTACTGATTTAATGGAGTATCAGCCAACAGGCATCGTAGCCTAATTCGTAATTTTATTATTATCGTTGTTGTTCTGGAAACTTGAATGTAACAATATTTTCTATAACATATGGTAGTAAATGTAAGAGTGCGACAGGAATCTGGGAGTACACGTAGACGTAACAGTAAGAACGAGACCGCGACAACGCCAAACTGTCTTTTCGAAAGATAACAATACTTAAAGCATGGCTGAGAGCTTAAATAGACGGGACAAAGGAAACAACCTCCTCGTAAAGTAATTCCTTGAGTTGGGCTTTATCGAGTGACTCTTTTTTGTCTGATGCGACAATTAAGTGAGATCAAAAGGCTGAGAAATGACGCTTACCATCAAAGTCGAAGTAATCAGGATCTAGGGATGATACGACAGGCTCGTCGTCAGGGTCATGCTGTGAAGAAATGAGCGCGTGCACGGTGACGAGCTGAGACGACCGAAACTACAACGCACATAACATGAAATATAGGGGTGCTCGAGAGCTTCGTCCACGGTCACTCGCTTCTTTGGGTCGAAGGTCTGATAGCCGACATTAGATCGCAATCGCAACGAGGTCCGGTGACCAAGCAGCTCACCAGGGTCTTGTTGAGGAAATCGATTGCCTCCACAGACGCCTGAGGAAACAGCGCGGAAAATGGCCGTCGCTTGCGAATGGGCAATGAACGTATGTAATCCCGAGAGCGGCGGGATGTGATGCCGTAGAACTCTTCGAGCGTAGGAGTACCAATAACATCAAGGATCAGATCAAGTTGATGGCTGTAGTCACGCCCTGGGAAAAGCGGCCGCCCAGTCAACATTTCGGCGAGAATGCAGCCCACTGCCCAGATATCGATGGCCTGGAGTGTATAAGGATCAGAGAGAAGTCGGCGACGCGGGACACATACCTTGGTGTACATTTTGAAAGACAACATAATCTCCGGAGCACGATACCACCTCGTAGCCACGTACTCCGTCATCATTCCTACATCCTTCCCACCTTCCGTTCCACCTGCCTTCACGCTCCTTGCAAGGCCGAAATCGCACACTTTCAAATCGCAGTTAGCGTTAACGAGGAGATTGGCAGGTTTCAGATCCCTGTGCACGATGCCGGCACTATGGATAGATTTGAGGGCACGTAGACTCTGATAAACAAAATACTGCCGGATCATGTCAAAATGGGCGCTTGGGTTGGTAACGTAGTCATGATCAATGTACCTGGCAATGATCGTCGGTCAGTTTCTGTGTGCGTATCACACGATGCAAGTCTGTTTGCATCAGTTCTTGAATGACTTTGAACTCCGGTGAGCAAGCATACGGTACCGCAAATAGCCATACGCTCTCACAATAGATCTCTTTGAAGCCCTCGAATGAAGGTGGCTTGATGATACTCAGGATCGAGACGATCTAAATATTGACCGTCGGGAAACATCGTTGGGACCAGGTAGCGAAACTCACGTTCTCGTTTACACAAGCCTCCGAGAAGAATCGCAACAGCTTCAGTTCGCGGAGCGTGCGCAAGCAGAACAAGGTATGCTCGAAAGGGAGGACCTTCTTAATTGCGACCTGTCGTCCAGACGGCTTGTGTAACGCGGCTACCACTGTGCCATAGGCACCTTCGCCCAAACTATGGAGGAGCTTGTAGTCATCGCCTGGAGTGGGGGGATGAAGCTCGAGGCAAAGAGGAGGTAA
The DNA here is from genome assembly GCA_003315845.1 of Lactarius trivialis. Lineage (NCBI taxonomy): Eukaryota > Fungi > Basidiomycota > Agaricomycetes > Russulales > Russulaceae > Lactarius > Lactarius trivialis. The sequence goes on from QFDV01002322.1 coordinate 45,045, forward strand.
GAGGGAGAGAACTAACCAACTTCAAACTTAGGAAGAGGTTTTGACGTTTTGGAACGGGACATCGTCGAGGGGGATGGGGAAAGACAAAGAGAGAAAGAACAGTGACAATGGTAGAATGAAGATCAACTCATAAAATAACAAACGGGACCGTCCTCGGTGAGCAAGTTCGCACGCCTTTGATTGCGTTGTCACTGCGTTGCCCCGTGTCAACGCCCGTAGCCGGGAGATGTGGCTATTCTCGTCGTCAATGAGGGCCACACTACCCGATCCGAGATGATCCATAAGGACAATGGGTGATGATGGTTTTGGTGGGATCAATCCCTCGTGACGCGAGGCGCAATAATTTTATTACGTCACCCGACAGCGCCACCCACGGCCCTACAAGCCTACATACGGTGCCGCCCATACAAGCACGGCATCTATTCTTCATCTTCGTCACCAGGTCCCCTGTGGAAACATGAGCATTGGAGTTCGGGAAAGGGCACACAATAACATACTCGATGTTATAGAAACGGAGCTGATACGTATCCTTGCTCGATGCAACAACGCGAAGGTAGTCTCGTAATGAATTTTTCTTCAGGAATTTTTTTGTTAGATATTTCAGGTACCGCTTTGAGAACGGGATATTGGAGGTGATAGTAATCTTGTTGTTGTCTGGTTACGAAGTGAGCGACGATGCGTACACCACCAAACCGTGGAGGACGGACTATCACGCGTGATCTTGATATTTTCACCTAATTGACCCGCCTTTCCGTCAACCTTGATACGGTCATGAAGGAACTTTTCATAGGCATTCCCGTCGAAAAGTCCATCATTTGCCGGGCGTGAATAGTCAACGATAAATTTATGCTTCGCTGCAGTAGCTTTTGATGCGGGAGCCTTCGGCTAGAGATGCATGGTTCAGCCTACTGAGAAGGGTACTCAGCAAAGCGAGACCATTGCACTAACCATGGCGAGCGATGGATAGAAAGCGTGTCTTGCAGTGATGATAGTGTTATGATCAGGGATTGACGCAAGGTTTTGGTGAACTGTACAGCTCACTTCGGTGCTTTCCGATAACCCATTACGGTAAGTGAGTATATTCCCACGCGAGAGTGCGCTCAGCCCGCTCAACAGTTAAGCTAGTCGCGATGAGTTCTGCGCTTTCACCAGCCAACGTCGCTTCCGCTCAACAGCAAGGCGATTTCTCAATAAAACCAGAGACCGTACAGCCAGTCTTGTCCACATCGGAATGGCCTCTTCTCCTCAAAAATTATGACAAACTTCTGATTCGCTCCAGCCACTTCACCCCCATTCCTTCCGGCTGTAGCCCCCTCAGACGCGACATTACAACCTACATAAAGTTAACCTGTTTCATACCCCTCTCATGTTTTCCATTATCTGAGCATGGCCGACCTGCAGGTCTGGTGTAATTAATTTGGACAAGCCGTCAAACCCTTCTTCACATGAAGTTGTCGCCTGGCTCAGACGAATTCTGAGAGTTGAAAAGACAGGACATAGCGGTACTCTTGATCCCAAGGTCACGGGATGTTTGATAGTTTGCATTGACCGTGCGACCAGGCTCGTGAAATCTCAACAAGGCGCTGGTAGGTTCACCTGTCTTGTTCGTGTGCGAGAATAGCGGTTGACAACGTGACTTAGGTAAGGAATATGTCTGTGTCCTGCGCTTGCACTCGGCTCTTCCCACTCCCACTGCTCTTCCTCGTGCTTTGGAAACTCTCACGGGAGCCCTCTTCCAGCGTCCTCCACTTATTTCTGCTGTGAAGCGCCAGCTTCGTATCCGCACTATTCACGAATCTAAGCTACTGGAGTTTGATGAGAAACGCAATCTCTCTGTATTCTGGGTTTCTTGTGAGGCCGGTACTTACATCCGGACACTCTGCGTACACCTCGGACTCTTGCTCGGCGTAGGTGGTCACATGCAAGAGCTCAGGCGTGTGCGTAGCGGTGCATTATCGGAAAACGATGATATGGTCACCATGCATGATGTGCTGGATGCACAATGGACTTACGATAATACGCGAGACGGTACGAGGTTTTCGTGGATCATATTAGGCGAACAACGCTGATGCTATGGCACAGAGTCTTACTTGCGTCGCGTCATTCGGCCATTGGAATCTCTGCTGATCGGTTACAAACGTATTGTGGTGAAAGACAGTGCCGTCAACGCCGTCTGTTACGGAGCCAAGCTCATGATTCCCGGACTTCTTCGCTACGAAGCCGACATTTCCGTCCATGAAGAGGTTGTCCTCATGACTACCAAAGGAGAGGCTATTGCATTGGCGATCGCACTTATGTCGACTGTCGAACTTGCAACTTGCGACCACGGTGTTGTCGCAAAAGTCAAGCGCTGCATAATGGAGCGTGATACATATCCCAGGCGTTGGGGTCTTGGGCCCAAGGCAATGGAGAAAAAGAAAATGGTAAAGGACGGTAAACTCGGTAAGCACGGCGAGAAGATTGAAGGCGTTACTCCTGTGGAGTGGAGTAAAGATTATGTTGACTACACGCGAGAGGTACGATCCGTCCCCCACAGGTTAATGTTTATGCACTTTCGATCGATGCTTCTCTCCAGCACCCCACGGGACAATCGTCGGATACAAAGCCGGCTGTGCCCATACCAGTGGCAGCCTCTGCTGAGCCACCCGCTACAATCGTCGAAGCAGCCTCGCCGGAGAAATCGAAAGAGAAGAAGCGCAAAAGAAAGTCTGAAGCCACGGGGGCAGACACTTCTGCCCCGGTCGCTGACAATGGTGTGGAAGAAGACGAAAAGAAACATCGGAAAAAAGAGAAGAAAATTAAGGATGAGACGAAGGCAGATGAAGATGAAGAGGCTAAGAGAGAGCGCAAACGCCTCAAGAAGGAGAGAAAGGCAGCAAAAAGCGAGGAATCCTGATCACCTTGCAAATTATCTACTACTTACCAGTCATTTATCACCTCCCGGAGTTATTCCAGACCCTCTTTGTTGTGTGCTTCGTTTCGGTGTCGCGAACGAACGAAAATAGCGACTTATTTCAGTCGCTCTGGGAACTCGATTTTCGACTTCCCGCGGGAGGGTACCGGGTACCCATGACAGCTCTCATCGCTCACACCGAGCAACCCGCAATCTGACCAAGCTTATGAGTGTAGAAGAACGGCGACTCGTCAGAAGAGCGTTGACAGTAGAGATGCTACATTGGGATTTGTACCCCGAGACTGGAGACCCAGAAAAGGGAACATAGACATATGCGCTGCTACCAACGCTGTGGTGGAGAGAAATCAGCTTATCCGAGTCGTGGTAATGTCACTCTGAGAGGTCGACGGGACCGGCACCGTACAGTACAGTGCCGTAATGCTGGAAGCGCACGGTGAACGTACTACCGCTGTAGTATAGCAGTCCTTCCCTCCACTCATCGGCCATGCAGTCGCCAACCACACCTGATGTCGTCTCGCCCGCAAAGACGCCCCTTTTTCAGAGCAGCACTCAATACAAGAACTGGCGGTTCTCGGCGGAGAAACTAAGGGCAACGCGGACGGCGCTGAACGAGGCATCTATTGCCGCGATTCGGAACACGTTTGAAAGCGATTCAGTGTGTAGATGAAGGCGCCCTTTTGTGCTCACCGAGTTCCCTGTGACGAACCCCCCCATATTGTAGCCTGGCTCATCTTCAGATGTCCATTTCCTCGACGCCCACGAAGAGCTCCTCCTCGTCAAATTGTATATTTCCAAGATATCTCAGCTCTGTGGCCACTTTCGCTTCCCCGAAGAAGTTGAGGCGACTGGAATAACCTACTTGAAACGTTTCTACCTCAAGAACACCGTGATGGATTGGCATCCCAAGAACGTCATGTAGGCCACCGACTTGTCTAATAAACTCGTGTTCACACCCTGTTGAGGCTGACAGCACTGTTTCTTGCCACCAAGACGACCAACCACCCTATCTCGCTGGAATCCTATACATCAAACATACCACGAACGAGACCGTCTGACGTACTCGATCTTGAGTTCTTGGTCGCTCAAAGTCTCGCATTTGAGTTCGCTGTATGGCATTCTCATCGTGCTTTATGGGGCCTATGGCTCGACATACAAGTTCGCCTCTGTTTGTGTCTATACTGACCGCTTGTTGAAACGATGTCAGGAATTACCTCAGGCTCCTGCCCACGAAGAGCTAGAGCGAATCTATGACACGGCCCTGCAGCATATCCGCACGTCTCGACTGACTGACGTAGAACTTATATATCCCCCTTCCCAGATCGCTCTGGCCTGTCTATCGCTCGCTCAACCTGAAATCGCAGCATCGTGGGCTCGGTCAAAGGACGCCGATGCCACCCTTGAAGCCATTGAATCCATTAAGTGGACCATTACTCGAGACGGGGACATCCCATCTGTAGATGTGGTGCGCGAAATCGACCGACGGCTAAAAATATGCAAAAACCCAGAGAAGGTGGCCGGTAGTAAGGCTTATTTGGCAAAGAAGGCGAAGGAAGAGAGCGACGCCGAGTTGAAGAGGATGAAGAAGGCTGAGAATGTCAGGAAAGCAGTGGAGCAGGGCGATCCTTTCGGCGAGGAGCTTGCCAGGCAAGCCAACCTGGACGACGACGACTGAAAGCGAATCGACCAAGGTGTCCCGAGTAGATATGTTATGTTAACTATCTATCCTATCGCGACAGTTCCTACGTTCGCCGAGCACGAATCGGTTGCTGAATGGGTCATCGTAAGTGTGGTCCGTTGCGGTGAATATGTCACCGTAACCCAATGTTGACCAGTTGGAATGACGTAACATAAACGAGCATGGAGTTACAAGGCCTTATGATAGAACATACTCATAAAACCACAAAAAGCTGCATATTCTGTCTAGTAGCCAAGAGCAGCAAGCTTCCCGAACGATGCTGAAGTATCAGCGATCGCCTTTTGACGCAGCTTAATCGCGGCAACCTGGGATGGAATTCGTACACATGAAGCAGAAAGCAGCGAAGTTTGTGCACTCACTTTGCGCTCATGGAAGGCCTTCGCCCTGATCTTCCTCTTCTCCTCGAGTCGGTCAACCACATCCTTGTAACCCCAACCGACTTCGTGGGAGAGACGCTAAGACTTTGATGAGACATTGTAATGTTGGGCCAACTCATGGCTCACCTTTACTGTGCAGTATTTCCGCCCCGGCTTCAACCGCAGGACCCGCAGAGCATCAGGCACGACCATTCGCTTCTTCTTGTCAAAAGAAGGGGGGATACCCTCAAAAAGTTTCAAGCGTTCGAGGGCAGCAGTGCCGCGAGCAGTCTTGTGAGGCACCATGCCCCTGATGGCACGGAAGAGGATCCTGGAGGGAGCACGGTGATGGAAAGGGCCGGATTTTTTGGGGTTGACGATGTGGCGTTTGTGAAGGAAGTTGTGATAGCGGAGCTTGTGTGGGATGGAGGACAAGTAAGTGATACAGTCTCGTAGCAAGATGGAGACGGATACAACGCACCTTGTTGCGGAAGAAGCTGCCGGAGATGTTAATTTCCTCGCATCTCACAACGACGATCTTCTGGCCGTTGAGGATCTGCTTGGATAGGATAGAGGCTAGCCGACCAAGCAGGTGTCCCTTGCCATCAATAACGATGGGGGCAGAAGAAATAGTGGCCATGGTAATCTGTGTGGGGGTTGAGGAAGGACAAGTTAAAAGAGACTTGACGCTAACCTATGAAAGAGGGACAAAGGTGAATTGGCTCGCCAAGATATTGCGCGTGTCGTTGTATTACGGAGGACTGCGACGGTGTGAGCTTCGTGACAGCCACCGTAACACAAACTATACAGTTGTTTTTCGGCTTTTCCCGTAGGATGCGGAGAATAAAATTCCTCGGCAAGCTGCGCTCAGCGCTGTGAGGTGGCTGACACGGTCGCGGTCTAAGCTATCCCTCATGTCGTTCCTTCGCCTGGCATTCCGTAGCGTGACTTCCCGCCATGTCACCTCCTCTCCACTCTCTAAACTACACATGAGTCGTATCCCGCAACGTGCCGCATTCTCCGCTGCCAGCTCTCTTGACACGTCACAAATCGAGACGCGTGTGCACGACGTTCTAAAGACCTTCGAGAAAGTTAGCCCAGAAAAGGTTCGTTCTTACTCACGTCTATCCGCATAATTTACACTGTGTTCGCGTAGATCAAGTCCTCCGCCACTTTCACGGAAGATTTGGGCCTCGACAGCTTAGACGCGGTGGAAGTTGTTATGGCCGTAGAGGAGGTCTGGTTCGACACAATTCCTGCTTCGTGTCACTGTCCTCATTGTACAACATTACACTTTGCAGGAGTTTTCTATCGAAATTCCCGATGATGAAGCAGATGCCATTCAAACAGTGCAACATGGTAATTTAGCTTTCCTTCCGTGGGAAGATGACACCTAACCCAGATTCCCCAGCGATTGATTACATCGCGAAAACTCCGGAAGGTACGTTCATGTCTATTCTTCCCCAACTGATGGAATAGCTTATTTTCCTATAGCTCGCTGATCAGTTCGTTTATTCTCATATGTTATCTGGATGCCATGCGTGCCGTTCTTTATTTGACCGGTGTATCGCCATCACTGGCAATGAAATCGGTACTAAAAAATTAAAAAGTGCACATAAAGGCGGAATGACTTGTAAGCTGCCTAAGCCTCGTCACCCATTTATTCTCCGTGAGAGGATTGTGATAAGAGTCCGCAAAGTGCTTACTGTAAAAATTGAACCGAACCCGAACCCGAGAAACGTCTCGTATCCTCTCGTGGCCACTCGTCACTCATTAAGTCCAGGATACAGACTGCACTCTCAGGGAGGTTGCATTGAGAGAACTGAGGTATTTCACTCTGAGGAACTCGATAAGTAATGCATGAATTAGAAACAAACTATCACATGACAGTATCTACGGACCACCTACAGGCTCTGCATGCGTAGCTACGTTACAGGGAAGCGTTTGTTGTGGTTTCAAACAGAAAGAAAAGGTGACAGGATATTAGTGGAGACACTAGAATTTGCTCGCGGCCTCCAAATCATCAGCGTCCAGCCAGTCGGCACCACCGTTCAACAGCTCCCTCCAAATGTTATTGCGTGCAATAGTTGGCCATCCGGGGGTATGCCAGAACCTTGTCTTGACACCCCTGGAGTGAGCATCATTAACAAGGGTCCTGATGATATTGCGTTGTGCGTCGCTGATGGTTGTTAGTCCATTCCATCCAACCGCGACGCCGTAGTTAGTGCTCGCAATCGGAGAAAGTGAGGTATCCCATGTCGTATACAAAACCGTGTCATTCAGCTGCGTAAGAGGTGCGTCGAAGAAGAAGTCGCGCGGCTCCAATGCTTTAACCTCGTCAAGTAGCCAATTGCCAGTCCCAATAACAGTGACGACCGAAGTCGTGAGGTTACAGTTTCTTGAGGTTGTCAGGTAGCCAGCACGGCGCAGTGGCTGCAAAGCCTGTAGGATGAACGGGAGGGCTCTGATTTACGGGGGAAAAAGTTTTGGCCGTTTAGTTATAAGGGTCGAACGCGTACTACGGACCCAGTGCCATCAGTTTTGAGATCAACAAGTAGTTGCAAGGGGGTAGAGGGCGACGTGTCAAAGACGCCACTGCAGGATGTCGTGTCAAATCAGGCTAGGAAAGATCCAGTTAGACGTCAACCTACTTCGGGGCCGTCTGGTTGATGGTAAACGGGCTCTTGGGATTCTGTGTAGCCAAGACCTTCAACAGGGGTTGAACATAGAGTGTGTCGAATGTACGATCGGGCGTGAGAGCAGCCACGTCGTGGCCGATCTATAGACTAGCACAATTGGAAATTGTCAAGTTAACTGCAGTTAGTGCGACTTGCATACAACGTCTCATTGACAAGCCACACGTCAGCTTCTACGCTCAAGACTCCGAAGCTAAGGGCCGTCAAAAGCGGAACGTCTCGCCAATCTGTGTGCGAGGGAGAGGCGCGTCAAAGACATCTCCGAGGGTCATAGATTGCATTACCGACAGTCGTTGTGAGAGTGAATTTGCTTTGGAACAATGTCTTGGGTGAGTTGTGTGGGATACCGAAGGAGGCTAGACTTCGAGGCCTCGAGATCGGCAATCCATTGCAACACTCCTCTGGGATTGGTAACACCAAGCTGGATGTAACAAACAAGGAGTGTCAGGAAGAGAATTTGGCTGAGCATGCTGGTCATCTTTTTGTCAAGAACCGAGGGAGCCGCGCAGATGTGCCTAACAAAAGGTGTCTACCGAGGGTGTTCTCAGACAAATGATATTGCGGTAATCGAACCCCCGAACCAGCAGGGCGTTAACGCGGACCAATTTAGATATCAGCGGCGTTCCGTCAGCACCCCAATCTGTACAGAGTGAGAGTAAGTTGGCTGCATGGATTGCGCGTGGGGGATGTCACGGAGCATCAACAGACAGGAATGTAAAGCAAGTGAGAGTGTACCCATAAAATGGTGGATTGAAAGCAGAATAAATCAATGTATCATTAATAATGTACGGTATCAGGTGGAGAGTGCAACGACAGTCCGGGGTCGGGTCCAAACGTATCAGAACGACGGTCAGAAATCTCCCTAACGGGGATCACGGGGGGGAGGTCATGAAGGCTGATCAACTTGCTGATCAATCTCGAGACAGGACGCTTAGCGTCACTAGTGTGAACAAATGTTAAGCGTGTCAAGCGAAGGAGACAATCAAAGCGCTGACCAAGTGTCAAGTCTCGGTCCACAGGCTGAACCGATAATCTCGCCAAATCCTATCTACTGTGATACCGCTGACCGGACTGATGGCGTCGGGTTGTGATACGGTTACCGCACTCGAGAAGAGTTGAGAGACTGCGCATTGGACGTCTCGCCATGTGCGCACGCTAGGTACAAACGCGGTCGTTATGGAAGGGACAACAATGCCAGTATCAGGATTACTCACGATACGCTGACAAGCTTCGACTGTGTTTTGAGGACATACTTGTATATTGACCCGGCCTCCAATACTAATGTCACTGCTTCTGTCGGCTGAAGTAGGACAATTGCGCCAGTATTTCTTCCGTAGTCACGCAACAGCTGAACCGTCGCACAGTCATGGGAATCATTGGTGATCACGAGCAGGACCTCGTAATCTTGAGTAATCGCGGGCATTGAGGATGGTGGGAGCGAGAATGTCTGACTAGTTGAACAACGAGAGGTAAACTGGAGGGTGAAAGTGCGAGAGGGAAGAACGAATTAGATGTGAGAAGGAAGAGTTCACGACACAAACCGAGTGCCGCGGGACACACTAACCGTCGACCACTGCGGGGTTTACGGCAAGAGATAACCAATAACAGGTCGCGGGGGGGTGGCAATGGATCCTGCCAATTGCACACACGGGGATGGGCTCAGTGTCTGAGAGGAGGTATGCGAGCTGTTGTCAGGACAAAACGGAGGATGTTGATCGAGGTAGGGACGCAAAAGACACGGAAGTGGTGGCCACGTTGTCAGACAGGCCTATTGTTCTACGCGCGACAGCTCGGACAATCAACTTGACGCGCGCAGAAGACGACATATGGGAAAGAGATAGCAAGGAAGTGCCTCGTGTTCGATTGGCCCCGAGAAATGCTGCAACCAAAGGTGATGAATCGACAACACGCGCGAACATCGAGGCTGAGCGCAGTGACTTCCCCTTTCTATTTTGATTCACATGACAGCCTCAACTAAAACCAGTTACGCTATGTTGTCCATTCACATCCTAAGTCACTAATGTACATCATGACAGCGAAAAATCGTTAAGTATACGATAGAGGGTCCGTTTAATACGGCCGTTCAGCAGCACGATAGTACGGATCACTGTACTCGTCGTTATATTGACCACCATGATTGGATCGGCTGGGATGTTCAGTTGGAAAATCGGTTGGTTGAGGGACTGGCTCCGCGGAATGGTCTTTGGACGAATTGTCCAGCATTGAACTTTCGCTTGTTGCGCTTTCTTGTCTAGTGTGGCCGTAACGATCCCCTCCTGCTACAGGATCCATCCGCGAATCCCAGGGATCCGAACGATTGGCCAAAGGGGCATTGTCACTGTTGAGACCTGTCATGGAATAAACGGAATTGTATTTTTCGTGGTCACCGCGTTGGCCAACGCCGTATCCAGAGATGATGGTATAGAAGTAGAACTGAAACGATTTAGACAGCAACAACAACAGGGAGGTCTTAGCACACCTGAGATATCGCTAAGAGAACCCATAGGCCTCCCATTATGCCGATGTCTACCCACGGGAAGATTTGGCACATCGTTTCACCTTCAGACGTAAGATCGGAAGATGCGGAAAAGAACTTTTGTTCACAATTGCTTTTGGCAGTGCTATGTCGGGTAGCCGAAATAATAATCCATGCGGCCGCAATAGAAAACGCGGCTGTCGTGACGAGGATGTGTAGTGTGGTGTATCTTCTAAACGTAATAGGTTTTTCCTTTGATCATTGGTGAGCGGCTTGGGATATTGATGTAGACAAATGTGAATACGAACCTGGGCAACGCCAATAAAGCCAAGCACTTGGACCACGGCACCGATATAGCAAGTTACGGCAAAAATCCAACGTGCGGATGAAAAGGTTGCAGCGCCGACAACTGCGCAGCAAGTGTAAGCGGGGAACTAGAGGAGATGGGAGACCATTACTCTGCGGTGTAGCTATGCTGAGTGTACCCGCTATGATACCAAGCGCAAATTGCTCTGTGAGAGTCGAGTAGATTCCAACATTGACAACAGGTATTGCGCAGCAACAGTAGTCTCGTGGCTTCATGATAGACGAGGTATGAGGAGAAGAGAGATGTGCGTTCGTCGGTCCTTAAGGCTGTCACCCGCTCACAGCCCCACGCAGCAAAAACCGTGATGTGACGTCATACGTCATGTGATGCGTCACACATCACTGCATCACGCGTCACGTGTCGCGGTGGCCGCTTCGTTCGTTACACACCACCATATGGCCCGACTTTTAGCCTTCATTCTCATTTCTCTGTTCGCCACGAGTAATGCGGGTCTTCTTCCCACCTCTCAACAGCAACAATTAGTTACCAACCAAGGTGGCCCAGTTCATGCAACCCAAGGTTGGAGCTATGAAGACTGTGGTTAGTCGCTTGTCGCTTCTTGCACATCATTTATGTCGCTTAATACTCATTCTCCCCCTATGCTAAGGCTTGCCCACTGATGCCGTCCAGATCGACTCAATCGCCGTGTCACCCGACCCTCCGGCACCTGGTCAAAACTTGACGGTCCTGGTCAAAGCTCATGCACAGGATCTGGTTGAGGTGAGTCCACGTACGTTTTTGTTTCTTCGCTTATTGAGACGCCCACTTCCAGGATGGAGCGTATGCTGATGTTTCGGTGAAACTTGGCCTCATTAAGATATTGCAAAAACAGTTCGACCTTTGCGAGGAAGCGTAGGTTTTCTGTCATCTTCACCGTGTCTGAAATGCCCTTGCTGAGTTCCCTCAGGCGCAACGCAAACACCACCGTCCAGTGTCCTGTACAAAAAGGAGCCTATGAGGTCGAGCACACTGTCGCACTTCCGAAGGAGATCCCGCAAGGTCAGTTGTCATCTCATGCACGCGGTCATCCTTCTGACGCGTTTTCGTCAGCTAAATTCAATGTTGACGTGCGGGCATACACCGTTGATGACGAAGATTTGTTTTGTGTGAAATTGAAAGTGGACTTTATGAGGAGGCCGTTCCTCAAGTTACCTCTTGGCTGGTGACCGACAGATGATGTTACTCTCTATAGTGTAACAAAGAATTCGATCGTCCCCAGTACAGTAGATAATTCTTGATGGTTCTCATGACATTATTTCGCGCTTCGCGCGCCTTGACGCTGCTCGTCATTGTCTGTTTGCAATTTTGGTTCCGGCAAGCAAGGAAAGAGGTCGAATAAGCGCGCCGCTTCCCGGGGCAAAGTGACGCACAGCCCCTGTCTCGCTCGGTCCACAACTAACAACTGCCCCAGCGGAAAATATGTATATAGCCTTTCGTTCTTCAAAGAACGAGTACTTCGACACGACGCCTTTCATCGTACTTCTTCCTCCTCGATCCCGTCAGCTGTTCTCATGTCTGGCAATTACGACGTTGCCTTTCGGTTCGTGAATGACACCCAGTGGACTGCCACCTTGGAAGCCTGGGGTCCCAACCCTCATGGCCGCGATAATGGGGTGATGCTCATCCTCAGGCCGCAGGATAGGGTGGCATTCATGCAGAGTGCCAACTTATCCTATTACTACTGTGTCCGTCATCACGGTATCGAGGCTGGTTTCTCGTATGTTCCGATGCGAAGGGTTCCTTTCCTATCATATAACTGAAGAACTCCCAAATAGGGCGAAGATTCTCGTGGATACGCCAACGAATATGTCGGATATAATGCCTGAGACGCTTCCGGTCGACTATCAAACCATAACGCCTTTGATTCCTAGAGCAGGTGTCACAGTGAGAAGATATCGCCCGTTGACCCACTACGTATCTGGGTAGTACGTCGACTCGAGCGCTGTGTCAATTATTTGTCTTACGATCACCTTTTGGCCATAGAATTGTCAATAGCAACAGTATTGGGGTGGACCAGTGGTGGTGTTCCCCTTTTGGAGGGCTATGAACGAGACTTCTCACGGACCCTCGTTGTTTGGAATTTGCATTTAGTGTACACAACTTGAATACTGCCGTAGTCTTCACGAAGATTATTATTCTGCGTATTCCAAAACCTCCTGAGACGACCGACAATTCCACGCACGTGGTGTAACTTGTCCCCGAATGTCACTCACAGACCTGACTCGTAATACCTTTCAGAGTGGCCTACCACCTGCCAAGGCAAGTGCTCAAGATACCGTATGCCCGCAAAACTCTCACCGGTAATTCTATCAGTGGGTTAGTTTATGCCACATGTTTTTGTGGCGCGGGAAAGCCCCACACAGTCTCGCACTGACGGGATCAGAGGCAGAGATCAGCAGTCGGTAGTCTGTGTCGGACAAGCGGCCCAACATACTGAAATATATGTAGGTTCGGTGCTGATGCTCTTCGAATGTTATCCTGGGGACTCTGTACTACAAGCATACCTGAAGGAAGCCATACAGAACAGGCTCGTGTCTCTTCCTACATTCACCTCCACTTTTCTCCTCGCCGCTCGGTCAAGAGCGCTGCGCGAGCCAGGGACTCTAAACCTTCTCTGCAAGACCATCCACGAAGCTCATCTCTGGTCAGACCCCTCCGCGGCTCCGGCAACTCTGCTCCCAGAGGACCCCGATCTCGCCTTGGGGACAGTTCGAGACGCACTAGAATTGCTAAGGGCTACTTATGATCCCATGCTTCCAGCCCATCATTTCCAGCGAGTAGCGGGACCGGTTGGGAATCTTGTTCTATCACTCACCAATCCAACTCCCAACTTCGTCAGTGCTTCCGGTGCCCTGGCATTGGAGTGCTTTCAAAGCATCAAAGACATTCTACTCCATACTTTTGCGCTGGACCAGAGCCTAAGGCAACCTCTTGAGAATCTTGCACTATCCTTGAGCCTTTTCTTGGGTGAAAATTCCGGTTTGACATCACGAGGGTCGTCATATAGAACCCGAACATCCCTTGGACAAGTCGACATTCTTGGCCCAGGACTCGAAAACGACATTACGACCTGCAGTCTTCTCCTTTTTCAACTAGTGAGTTAGCTGTCTGGGGGTACTTGTTCTGATCTTTTTCTCCGTGCCTAGATCATCGATCGAGCTAAAAGTTACGGTTCTGGGCATGAAACACATGCCACTGCGTTGCTGGTTGCAACTTTTCGAACGACAGCATGGTCGTTGCAGAGGTTTTTGACCCAGCTGTTTCAATCAGCTGTCGCCTGCCTGTCGACGGACTTGTCTCACATGACGAGTAAACGACCTCTCTCCCTATGGAATGCCTTTATCGCTGGTCGTGTATGTATCCCGATCACCCCATTTGTTGTGTTACCAACGAAAGGCTGTGTCAGCTTCCTCGCTTGTTGGTCTCATTTGAACGAGCTTTAGGAATGGACGGGATTCCTGCAACTGAATTTGTTTGTGTTTCTCATTTGACCTTTATTTTTCTGCGAATTCACATCTTCCGCTCAGCGCGCCGCTCTGCATGAAGCTTGGGGCGCACTTTGCTTCGAAGATCCTCTGTCTTCTTCATTGGCGCACTACGAAAACATGTGGTCTCTCGTAGGAACTACTCCTTCACTTGAGAGTACAGACAAGTGAGCTGCCCCCAACTCGTTCATCCGCACATCTGATATTGTCAACACAGGACGCTATCCTTTTCATGGGCCTTTACATATCAGCTATTTTCTTCGGGTCTTCTTGACCAAACTTTCGTTGTCAGAATAGATCCTGGTCTTACTGGTGAGAGTCCCTCTCGTCTACAAGCAGAGGCACGAGAAACTGGTACCGACTTTGCGGTGAGTCACACGTGCGTGCTTTTAGTAGTTCCGTCTTACCTGTGGAATGTAGCATTATCTCAACCAAAGATTCTCTTCTGATCTGACTGCGATGGACGCACAAGTGCTTCTGCAAAGGATTTTTTCGGACCCCGTTTCTCATGCAACATTCGCAGAAATAGTCCGCAAAGTATGCCTTCTTGTGTGATTTTAAATACTGTACGCACTAACTTTGACTACAAGCGCTTCGATACTGCTTCGTCTAGTTTTGACGTAGAAACTCTGGGTCACATCTCGAGGGTCCTCGCTGCGAACGAGACTGCTCTAGATTTGGTTTCCTTGCACGTCGAACTATCGGCGCTGGTATCGGGTGCCCTGGCGGTTGTGGAAGAGTATGATTTTGAGGTTGTTGGTACGTTCTGGTCCCATCGCAGTGTGTCTGTAGTAATCATGACATCACAGGTGATCCTCAGAGCGCCGTTGGCAATCTCGGAGACATTGTCTTATTCGTGCAGCTTGCGACGGCTAGGTTCAAGG
>QFDV01002322.1:79753-96631 GCA_003315845.1 Lactarius trivialis
TGTGCCAAACTTTCCGTAAACGTTCCGGCCGACGGGACCACCGGAACGGTACTAAGAGGCGAGCATTCGAATCGGCACCTGACTGAGCTAAATCGAGCAGTGAGAGTGCGAAGCAAACGTCCGACATTGATTGAATGTACGATGCTTGATCTGCGACTCATCATGCTGCCAAGTCAGGTACATCCGATACCCCCTTCTGTACGAATAAACACTCAGTTCCACAGGGCCGTGACTTACCTGTCAAACCAAAAATATGAGTGAATAAGTTCAATTGTCATGTTCCCAAAGAAACACTCAAGTGTGAGGCTGCCGTGCCGTCGGAAGGTGCCGTTAACAAACGCCTGATCGGCGTCCTCAATTCGGGGAAACAGTATCCCCCCGTCTGGTGAATGCCGCAAAAATTGGGTAGGCACACCTCGCTGATCATCAGTACATCATACCCATCGAGTGGAAGAAGCCTCAGTCGATAGTCCACTCTGGTCATATTACGAGTACAAGTAAGCAAACATGGGGAGTACACTGAAATGCAATGGGTTTACGTAGCCTCGTCAACGATGACCATTTAGTGGGAATATCGAATGGCTCCTCCCCCTCCTTTTCTGGGAACGGCGAATAATGTTGTGACGACGGTGTGAGGTCCGGGCGATCAAGATAAAGAGAGAAAAAGACATCACGGATGTGCTTTGTTAAACCCATGGCCCCACTGCTTCCCTTGGCACGTTCCCCATGTCCCATCACGACGGACGGAACTGACGCAAACCAACCTAAAATGGTTCAAGTTGAAAAGCCGTCACTGATCAAAAAAAGAGTCCTTACCATGCGTCAGGGGAAGGAGAAAGGGTTACGCCAGCTCCGGAACAGAATCAAATTTGTGCTTTCCCTTTGACTGGTAATCCGTCATTCCTCTGCCGCTTCCCGTAACCCCAACTAAAGGAAATCGAGTTAGTGAAACGACATATGTAGAAGAGGGCGGAGAAACGAACCACGACCGAGGGGGTTATCGGGGGTCTTGAATATACTCGTCCCTGCAATTCCCGCAATATGGACGCCCTTTTTCTCGGACTTTTTGGCAAATTTCTGCCAACTCGCCTGTTTCTGCACCTGCTCCTTTGCCTTGGCTGCCCGAGTCTCTAACTTCTTTTCGTTCTTCTTCCGTTTCCGCTCCTTCTCTTCCTCCTCCTCATCCTTCGCCTTGCGCTTAGCAGACGGGAGTAGATTGTAATTGGGCGGGAGGGATTTGAGCGAGGAAGCTTCAACCTGCTCCGTGGTGTTGTAACTCTTGAAGACGATGCTGTACACACGTCTTTGGGCGGACCCCGCCACTGAGTTGATACGTGCGGGGTACCATGCACCATCAGAGTATTTGGCTAGGCACTCGTCCCCCGCGGACCAGTTGACAGAACTTTGTGTGGCCGTTGTCTTTCGCGAGCTATCTGTGGGCTTGGAAGACGATGCGGCGGCACTTTCACTCTGCGAGATGACCGTTTTTGTCAGATTGATGAGCTCCTGCAGTTCAGAGCGGAGAGAGGCAAGCTCTGCATTATCTGGATCTGCAGAGAGCGCGATTTCAACTTGAGTAAGTTGGACTTGATAAGTTTCGAGGTCTTCTTTATCCATGTGTGAGCAAGCGTGCGCGATGTCGGGATATGGGTCACCAGCCGTGACTGAGTCACACCCTCACCTTGTGGGATTCAAAGTCAGCTGTGGCACCGGCGAGCAAGGCAAAAAGAGTACGAAACATGCCCCAACAACACATCGCAAGTACTTCAAAATTGGAATAGTGGTAGACCAATTTATATAAAATAAAATGGCGATTGATTTTTTTTCTGACTTGCGTAGAACAAGTTTGACCGTACTTTTGCAGATTCTTGTCACAAAATGTCACGCCCACGGCGGCCTTCTATGTCTCATGGCCTGGACCGCCGATGACGTGCAAATCACGACTACTCATATTTTCATTAGTCCACACTTTTTTTGTGTGATCCAACTAGTACATCCTGATACATGTACACTTATCTTGTTAGGAAGAAATAATCCGGGAGTGTAGTGTCATCTTCAAGATTTGCACCTGCATCGCCCGGGAACGACAGTATCTAATCTTGGTTTGGTTTGTATATTTAAGGAACAACTATACGCTACACCAAAGCAGGGCGAATTCAGAGATAGCCAAGAAGGGACAAAGCTTGATTCTAAGAGCTCGTCATAGAACCCAATGATTCATGTCGCAGACACAAACTGGCCTCGTGAACATCACTTGGGGGCTCCAATAGATGCCCACTTCTGGTTTTCAATATATTCCTGAGTCCGTGATTCTAGGGGGGAAAAATAAGACAAGGCGTTCTTCTTTGTACGCTGGAAGGACACTGACCGCTCGCTCCAGCTCGAGCAACTTCATTTTAATGTGACTAGAATCGTGCTGCAATCCGGCAACCATGCTCTGGATGACGTATGGTAAATGTTCTGTGAAATCCGCGAAAAACGAAATTACTTTAGCCGTCTTGCAATTGAGGCCTTTGAAAGGTTCGAGACGTTCGAACGGGACTGGATATAAGCCAATAGCCAGTAATTGTGAGTGAAGGCGGTCGATGTGTGCCTCAAGGGTGGCTATGTATATAGTCCGACGGTGAGGGGCTCCCATCGTTGCACTATCTCAAAGGGTCAACGGCTGGAGTGACGTTAACGGCATATACACACATCTCATGAGCACTAAAAACAGATTTCTCAAGGGCGTGGTTCCAAATTTTTCGACGCTTTGCCCCAGTTGCATTCTTCTTGGCATACAACCTCGCGTATGGGTGGGCAATCACTATCTGAGAGGAAGGCCTAGAGGAGCTCGGCGGAGGTATCCCAGAAAAATGAGACTGTACGTCCGGTGGTGGCAGAAGAGACGGGGCCGGGGGACCAAAAGACTCGAGAGAAGGAGCGAGTGAAATGGACACTTCGCTGAAATCGCTGGTAGTGGGGGAAGGAGAGGTTTGTTGGGCCTGGGCCTGGGATTGGAGTGAACGATGAATTTGAAGAGAAAGTTGCATGTTAGTCGGAGCAGCCATAGGGGGTTGCGGATTTAACATGCGATAGCTTTAAGAGGGCCAGCATCATGACAAGAATTCTAGAAAACGGGGGTGGGGTACGAATGCCATCCTGAAACCTACCAGTATACCGTGCTCGCGAGCGACTCGAAGAGAACGCGCTGAACGGGAAAGGCTATATCCGAGTGAGGAGGGTTTGAGAACACGTAAAACCGGATCTGGCACACGACATGACAACCCCGGAGATTGGCGGTAGCTCTGCGGGCTGCATCGACTTAGACGTCAGCATGCACGGTTCGCGGTGCCAGAGTACGTACACCCATGTGCAACGGCACAGCCGCTTCAGCCTGCTTCCCGGACCTTCGATCGGGAGATTCTGACAGATCTCACCCTCGAAACTACTTCCGATGTCCCTCCACGTACACGCCAACCTCGAAAAGTGTTTATTGCATTTACAAGCTTTTGGTAGGTCTGACCGCCCACTTTGAGCAAAGCGCTGAAACGTGTGAGTTGTATAGGGGAGTGGCGTTCGTCTAGTAGGGTGAAGAGGACTCGATCTGCAGCAGACGAAGGTTAACGCCACATCTGCCGGTGAAGAGGATCTAAACACTGTGCTCTGCAAGTTTTTGGTTTGATTGATTTAATTTGGTGTGCGCCAAAGAGGGGGGATTAGATGATTCTAGCCCTGTCCTGCTCTCTCTCGACGGCGGTCATCCCACAACCGGCAAACACTCTCCTGCTTCCGACCGTGTTCTGTGCCCGGTTCACCCTCCATCCGTTCATCGACCCGGTCTAATATAAGTATCCACCCCTCTCTTCTCACCCAGCAAATAATGGATCCACTGTCTTTCCACTCCGTCAACCCTTTCGCAACTTTCTACCCCCCTCAGTCCGCCGAGTACGACGTTTATCCAGTACGCGATATCATAATATGCGAATCTTCACAAGGCTCATTGATTTAGTTGCCTACTACGCAGCCTCAACCGTACGGCGATCTGGACGTGGCCTTTTATTCATCTTCTAGGGGGCACTGTCAGGCTGATCTAGTGGCAAGTCCACTGTATGCTTCAGAACAGAGCATTTATTCTACGCATCCCTTGCTCAACGGCGTTTGGCACTCTGGTCATGCTGCCGGCCCCCAAGCCGTCCTTCAGCAACCATCTCAGCTGGAGTATGCGCCGCAGCCACAAAGCATTCTTCTACACTCTCCCATCCCCGTCTCTGGAGCCTCCTGGCCCATAATCTCTCCAGATCCATCGGCCTCACGCGACAACTCCTACGACCAAGAGACAAGCCCAGGGTTGAACTTGAAGCATCCCACAATGGAAGACGAGCCAGATCTTCTCCAGGTGTATGCTAACGCCCCCCGCGAAACGTTTCCGACGCCGAGTGAACTCTTAAACAAGGCAACGACCAGGCACAAGTCCATCAACACGCCCGCCAAGCCAGGCCGTAAACCGGAGAAAAAGGTCGAGACTCAGCGCAAGGCACTCCAACGTGTCCTCGAAGAAAGCATTGGCTTCTCGCCAACAGATCCGTATGTCTAAGCAGACCGATATCCATTGATCATGGTCTCAATCTTTCGCAGTGACACCATTTCTTCGCACGACAAGAAGCGATATTATCTGGAATGCCTTGAGCAATACATCACATATTTACATGACCAACTTCGCTTGGTTGGACACGAGCCTGAACCTCTTGAGCGTGTCTCGACCTATCGGGGGCTCACGAGCCGGTCCATAAGGGTAACTAATACCTTGTTCTCGAGGGCTATTTAATTAACACCGTTCGTTTAGACGATGCTAGTCAATACGCAGAATGTTCTCAAGAAGACTCATGAAGAAACGATCGCGGAGGAAGAAAATGTACGACTGAACCAGTATTTTTTTCAAGTGAAATACGTTGAGCTGATCAGATGATCCAGTTTCTAAAACTTCGAGACCAGGTTCTCAGCTTGGATCTCCAGAACCAACCTCCGACTGGTTACGACGAGGAGACAAAGCCGATGTGAGCTGGAAATGGTTTTTTCTCTGACAATCTTATATTATTCGAAAATAAATAAACAAATAAATATTTCAGTAGTCGGATACGCCAATGTTTATTACCTAAGCTCCTACTTTGCTCAACGCTTTTACCGACCCTATTCAACCCTGTTAGATCATTAATCACTTTCAGCGCGACACTGTCGTCCCCTTTCTCCTCCACATCTCATTCAATGACCTCGGTTTCCTCTCTTCCTGGTCCCGCTCTGCAAGCTGCCCGTTCTGCCGTGCAGGCTGCACTTGCAGAGCACCCCGAAGCGGATGGGCATTCTGCCACAAAGGATGGCCAAGTCGGAGACGAAGGCTCGCCGGAGCCCGGTGAGATTCAGGAGGTCGATATGCAAGCTCAGGCCGAGACAATTCGTACTGTTTTCAGCGACCCCAAAAACTTCAACGTAAAGGTACTTTCGATTCCATCGAATTGAGACCATATGTTCGTCTTCTGAACGACCGAGAAACTTGTAGCACCCACTTTATTCTCCATGGACGCTATGGTTCGACTCCCCCGCGACCAAGGGTCGAAATCTACCCCAGACCCCATCTACCGCGTTTCCTCAAACGCCCGTCCCACAAACGCCTGGCGCGGCCTCGGGATGGATGGAGGACATTAAGCGGGTCATCAAATTTGATAGTGTGGAGGAATTTTGGGGGTACGTCTTTCTGGCCAATGAGACCAATGACGGTTGGCTGACTTGCCTAGGCTGTACAATAACATTGTTCCGCCATCTCAGCTTCCTCAAAAGGCGAACTATTACTTGTTCAAGGTACGCGACTATGCCCTTGTGGTCGCCTAACGTTGTTTAACAAGGGAAGTAGGATGGAATTATTCCCGCCTGGGAAGACGAGGCAAATAAAAGTGGCGGAAAATGGAGTATTCAACTTCCCAAGGAAAAAAACAGAGGCAACGTCGACAAGATGTGGCTTTACACCGTAAGCTAGAAAGTGACACCATATGATGCGATTCCATCTTGACGGTCTTTTGGTGGTCTAGATGTTAGCGGCCATCGGCGAGACGTTCGATCCCTATTTAACGAATCCAGATGTGCCACCGGGTACTCAATCACTTGTGACCGGTGTCATTGTTTCTACACGGCCGCAGTTCTATCGACTATCGATATGGACGCGCCTTGCCCCATCGGGTGCAGATGATGATAAACTACGGGAGCGAATCGAGGCCGTTGGGAAACATTTCAAGACAAGCGTGCTCGGCTACAATGATGTACAAAAGCTAGCGGGGCCGTTGGCCACGGATGTAGAGTTCCAGTCTCATAAGGACTCGGAAAAGAAAGGCAAGTCTGCGAAGAAGATCGTAGTGTGAGATGTGGGGTTAGTTATTATCTTGTATTATGGTGATTCCCTACTCGGTAGCCGACGTTCGTCATCGTCGTCGTCATCGCACCAGAGCGCAGTTGCACTTCCCCTTTTGCATCCCGTCGCATCAGATGACGTATATCACGAGAATATATAATAATCCTATCCTATCTATCTTCTCTCCCATCTCAATATGCCACTCCCCAGTTTCATAACCAATATAGCAGACAAGGCTCAGAATGCTATCAAAGACTCCCCCCTTTCGCAGCATCTTCCCTCTTCCATCACTGGAGGAGGAACTACCACAACCGATGGTGGTGGCACCAAGAATCTCACAATGGGGCAGATACAATATCAGTTCCGCCAGCTTCAGCAAACCTACTCGTGAGCCTAACTATTTCAACATCCGATTATAATCTGATCTTTGTTAAGCACCACTACCCCCGTGCAAAAGATCATCACAGCCGAGAGAGGCGTTATCCTTGATTTCGAGAGCCTAGCGCGCGATACTCAGGGTCAAAGCAAGGAACTCTACACGTGGGGACAGACCCTACAGCCCGATGTCAAAGATGGTCGGTGGTTTCATTTATAAATCCTCGATCGATCTCACTGCCGCTGCCGCGTGAAGTTTCTGATAGGTTAGCTTTTCTGAACTACGTCTCCGGATCCCTTTCCACTACACTCGCTGCGGAGCTCAACGCGGCGCGTACTCCGCTCAAGGCACTGCGGGACGATGAGGTGGCCCTTACCCAGAAGCGTAATGTGCGAGCTGCTATCCATACCCAAATTGCGCGTCTCGAGCATAGCCAGGAGAAGGGTAATGAGAAGCACATTGTGGAGCTCAAGGCACAGCTCGCGAAGCTCGAAAAGGATGATGAACCCGCTGAGACGGCTTACAAGATTCTCCTGAGAAAAAGTCTGAAGGAGAGTGAACAGAAGAAATTCCAGGCTCTGCGAGAGGCGGGTGGAATTACCGGCGCCCATTCTAAAAGCTTACCATCCGTGTCATCTTTCCAGTATGGTGAGAAGATCGCCCTTCTCTCCCAGGCAGCCGATGCTGTTCTTGCCGTTTTGCCATCTGTCCCCCCATCACCGGATCAGCCCTACGCTGGCGCAGAGGAGACGGGCAACATCCGTGCTTCTCTGCAGCATTCGCTGGACCAATGGAAACCCGGCCAAGCTACCCTCTCCGCGCCTGAGCGCGCGAACCTGAATCGTACCCACACGCAAAGCTTCGGTGAGACGCACGCTGAAGAATTGCAAAAGATAACCACTACCGAACCTCCCTCGATCCCAGCCTCTCCTCCTCTCGGAGGAAGCTCTGAGCCGGGACGCGATTCCTCTTTGGATGCGAAGCCGAGTAGTGTACCCGAACCGGCACCCGTCTCAACCGAAGATTTGGGCGCTACGACCCCATCAGCGACCTCGTCAGCGGTCCCACCGGAACCTGCCCCAACCCAAGATTTGAATTCTACGCCCGTCCCATCAACGACGCCGGCACCTATTAATCCCGCGGTTGGGGGCAAAGAGCCTGCGCCGTTTCTGTCAACAGCGCCTTCTGTAGTCGTCGCCTCTCCAGGCCCGATTGGTACGGATTCGAAAGTGCCTGCTGTCACCCCCACCGTGGCGGAGACGGGCGAAAGCTCTTCCGGCGCTGCGCCAGTGCCGGAGCGCTATGAGAGTGCGGAAGTGGAGAAGAAGCGGCTTGAGAGGGAAGAAAGGGAGAAATTGCTTCACCGACAGACGTCGGAATACGCTGAGGGAGACACGCCGCCGCCTTATGATGCTGATATCTAAAGTCTATGATATATGTACGATTACTTAAAGTAGAGGAGTGAGCGGAGAATGAATATAACCGGTTAACGAACTTTTACTTTACTTTACAGCCGGCGGCATTTGATGTATCAGATAAGTCAAATTTCAGCTCTCGGCCTTCATCCTGGTTCCTCATAATGGAGCCCTTTCAAGCGAAACTGGTCGCTGCAGCTACGGGTTCGACATTGACTGCAATAACAAGTTCCGTGTTTGCTTCTTTTACTACCGTGACATAGTTTTCTTACCGTTGCCCACTAGTGACTCCTTTCGACGTGGTCAAGACACGTCTACAGACTCAGCCTCCAAGAACTCAAGGTGTGCCTCATGTCAACGCACATTCGCCTGTGTGCTGTCAGCCAACTAGCGTACCCTGCGTTCGAGATCTACCACCAGCCGTTCGTGCCCGCGCCATGTCCACCTTTGCGCATTCCGTCCCTCAGGAACTCGTTTGTTTATGGGACCGCGGGGTATTCCGCACAGAGCGCGTAAACGGCTTTACTGACGCCGTACGCCATGTTTGGAGGGCCGAGGGTATTCGAGGTCTATGGAAGGGTGCTGGAACGACACTGTGAGTGGAACCTCTCCGTGACACGTCCCTTACCTATGTGATACGCTCCATCTAGTGTCGTAGGCGTTCCCGCATCTACGGCTTACATGCTTACATATGACTATCTCCTGCGTCAAGTCTTCCCCGCTGTCATACCTTACCCGTCGGTCGTCCCGCTGGCAGCGGGTATTGCCGCACGTAGCATCGTCAGCTCGGTGGTCTCGCCCCTGGAGCTTATTCGGACAAATTTGCAATCAACACCCAGATTACCGGAAACACCACACACTTTGAGATCCGTACTCGACTCCCTAAGAGGCCTTGTCCGTGCAAATGGAATACAGCATCTCTGGCGCGGATTGGGGCCGACGCTATGGCGCGACGTCCCGTTTTCTGGTATCTATTGGGCCTCTTATGAGGGCATGAAACATCATTTAGAAGAGAGAGGGAGATCTGGCCCGTCGTTGTCCTTCGTCTGCGGCGCCACGAGCGGCACCGCTGCTGCACTGCTGACGTCACCCTTTGACGTATTGAAAACCCGTCGACAAGCATTCGTCATGTCTACCACCCCAGGTCAACAAACGGGTGTACTTCACTTACTACAGCAAATAGTCCGAACAGAAGGGCCATCCGTATTGTTCGCTGGTCTGGGCCCCCGGATAGCGAAAATCGCCCCTGCATGCGGGATTATGATTACTTGCTTTGAGGTTCGTGTCTCGTAGTTTTGTTCGTTTGAAGGAGAACTCACCTCTTCCTTGCTAGGGCATTGGACGCACACTGACGAAATGAGAAAATTATGCATGATAGACGTATAGTGCCCACACGAGCACCATTCCCGTAGTAATACCTCCAAGTATCCTTATCCCATCCCATACACAACTCCTAGAACAAGTTGGGCATAATCTAACCAAGCCTATTCAGCTGCTTCTTCGCTCCTGTTAGTTTACCTCCTACTCGATCCATGTCGTCCGAGAGACCGTCCAAAAGTTCTATGTGTTGTGCCAACTCATTGTTGATTGCAACGCCCAATTGCTTCTGTCGCTGTAAGATTGCCGTGAGCTGCGCGAGCTGTGTATCTTGCTGCTCCATCGACGTCTGTTGTAGCTGTACCAACCCCTGATTATCCAGGGGGCGCGTCTGCTCCGTCTCCCTCGGCGGCTGCGGCACACCAAACACCCGTGCGATAGGTTTCGACAACGACGACGACGCGGCACTAGCGCCAGCGAACAACGCCGCGCGATCCGAATCCGCGCCTCGCTCAGTGCCAGACCCGATACCACGCGAAGTATGCCGCGCGACCGTGAGCATCTTGGCGAGCTTCTCGCAATCGTCCTGAAGGCGCGCGACCAAATCCGTACGACGCTGCAGCTCGCCCTCGCTCATACCGCGCAGCGCGAGCGCGTCGAGCCCCTCCGCCAGCGCGCCGAGACGCGATAGCACGCCCGCGAGCTTCTTCTTCGCCTGCACGTTCGTACCGTGCGCGGCGCCCACGTCGCCCCGCTCCGAAAACGCATCGCGCCGGTTGATGTCCGCGCGCACGTCGCGCACGCGCCCTTGTAGGTCTATGTGCTCGTCGAGCCAGCTGGAGGAGGTGAATTGCCCGCTGCCATCGACGACGCTGTTGCTGGGCTCGCCTGGCCCGGCTTGCTTGCCTACTGGCACGCCGAGAAAGTCGCGCAGGGCAAAGGTGTCGAGCCATTTGCTGTCCTTGGCTGAGATGATGGCGCGGAGGTAGGCCTCGAGACCGGCGCGGCGCTCTTCGAGAAGGGCCTCGTTCTTAGAAGAGCGGAGCATGGCGAAGGCATGTTTGGGCGGGAGAGGGGAGGGGGGAGGGGCGCCGATAGATTTGGTGAGCTCGGTGTGGAGGTCGACGAACTCGGAGTAACGACGCCACATTTGCCATGAGCGGACGTGGGCCTGTATTTCTATGCGAAATACGATGTGTCGCTTGGGTTCGGGACGCTCTTCATGGCCACGCACATACACGGCCTGGATGGCGGTCACGGTCATCGGTATAAACGTGTACAACACGAGACAGCACAGCACGAGGAGCTGATAAAGCTAAGCTAACAATACACATCAATTCTCTATTGTGGCACTCTAACATTCATGTCTCCGTCTCCCGCACTTCTACCGCAGGCGGCAATGGCCCACTCGGCGGTTCTTCCGGAGGCTCGACAGATTCCTGAATAGTAACCACCTCTCCAATAACGTAGCGCAAGACGTCCGAGAGTGTGATAATGCCCAACAGCCGGCCCTTTTTACCACCCTTTCGTTCTTCCTCCTAAACGCCATACATTAGTGACCGTGACAAACCCCATTAAATTCACGAACCTCTCCTTCCACAACAACCAAGCGGTGCACACGTCGCTTTTTAATCAGTTGTAAAAGGGTTCCTATTGAGTCTGATGCCGTGCAAATGACCACCCCCGGGAAATCAGGCGAGCGTTGATTGAGGGCCTCTGCAATCGTCAGATCTAAAGCTTGATAGGCTCCTAGATGAACTAGAGTCTGAACGGAAATGGGTGACGAACCACCCAACAAAAAAGGTAACACGATCACGTACAATCACATCTACCGTTTCGTACAGGTTGACGACAACACCGTTCTCGTCGATGATGGGCACGGCAGAGATCCCGCGTTCTGAGAACATGTGGACAACATCGAACACGGTCGTATTCAATGTGGCGGTCGCAATAGGATGGTATGGGTTTTGGCCAGGCTCCAGCTCTCCCTCAGAAGGATCACGCTGTACATAAGTGCCGATGCCAAGTTTGCGGAGAGGGAGATGGAGAAACAGAATATCTCGTGTACACTGTGACACGGTGAGCGGAAGCATGGTAGATTTGAAGACGGTACTTTACGTTGATAGCTATGAACTTGAGTAGACGATATTGTGTGAGGACAGAGACAATGACTTGGTGACCGGTCTCCGAGTCGCTATCGAGTAGCGGGAGACGGCGAGCGTGAGTCTGAATGAGGCGTTGTGCAGCATCGTAAAGGGAAGCACTGGGATGTTCATGGATCAGAGGTGGCGTGGCCACGCTGAGACTTTTCTCTATGTCTGAAACGGGGTCAATTAGTGGAAATGGAGGGCAAACGAGGATGCGCACCACGTATAGATTCAAGACGGAAGGTTTCTACGTCTGCAGTAGCATTGTCATAGGATGATGTGCGGTAGTAATATTGAATGAGATGAATTATATCCGAGACGGTGAACATGCCGGCAAAAACGGATTTCTCGCTGTTCCAAAGGGGCGCCGAGACGACACCTACGGAGAAGCAAAGTTCACGAGGGGAGTGCCGTAAGTTGTTGTGGATGCTTACCATTAAGTAGAAGACATTGAAGGGCTTTCCTGACCTCTAGTTGTGAATCGAGAACAATGAGACGAAAGCTGACGGGGAAGGCGTCGTAAGAGGTTCGACTCCTGAGAAAAGCACGAATGGAATAAAGAGCGGCGTCGTGAGTTTCTTGAGTCTGATGTGGATGGGAGATCGCTCGTGGTCTACGCGCTGAAGGCTTGCGCTTAACTTTTGGCGATGTCGGTGAGAGTGTGGCTGAGTTCATTGTTGATGGTAGAGTCACACACACTGCGCTTTTCATAAGCCTAACACCGACTCTCCCTCTCCCTCTCTCCATCATGCCCATTCTTTCTCATTCAACTCCTCCCAACTCTCCGACAACAACTATTCTCTCCATCATCTACCGATCCACAGACGAGTCACGTCGTAGAGAGCCCGCAAATGACGCCCTCCTCGTTCTTCTCCCCCTCTTAATCGTTCTCTCCACCTTTCTCTTCCTTCTTCTTCTCTTCCTCGTCTGCATCATCCTCCTCCGGAAGCGCCGTGGAATCGCTCTTCGTGACAACGATGGTCCCATCGACATGAGCAGGGACGATCTCGTCCAGGGTGAGGGTGGTTTCGAGGGCGTGGAGTCTCGCTGGCTCGAGAGTGTAAACGAAAGTGCGCGCAGACTGTATCTCAGAGCCAAGGGTACGTCTCCTACCCAGTCCTGACCCACCCACAACGGTTGAGGACGTGCCTCGTGTTTCCAGATTATCAACTTCAATACCCGCCCAACTCACAGAATACGGACATAACGTTATCTCAATTCCTGTCTATCCAAGAAAAAGGCGTCTCGGCATGGTCTTTTGATCCCGACTATGAGATGATTTCCTCGCTCTTGGTTCATTCACGAACAGAGCTTACATTTCTCCCAGACCCAGCTTCCGCTACCTCTGTCCAGTCCAACCTCCCTCTTCCCAAACTGAACGAAGTCTACTACTGGGAAGTAAAAATGTTCGATCTCCCCGAAACTACAAACGTTGCTGTTGGCCTGGCTACAAAGCCTTATCCCCATTTCCGTCTCCCTGGTCACTCGAGATATTCCGTCGCTTATAACTCCAACGGTGACAAGACCTATAATTACCCATTCACGGCTACCCCATTGGCCCCTTCTCTCAAGGAAGGGGACATCGTCGGTGTGGGCTATCGACCACGAAGTGGGACTGTCTTTTTCACCCGAAACGGTCGTAAACTTGAGGACGCCTTTGTTGGTTTCAACAGTTACAACCTCTTCCCCACTATAGGCGCCGATGGTCCTTGCAGCATACACGTCAACCTTGGACAAGTTGGCTTTGTTTTTATCGAAGCCAATGTGAAAAAGTGGGGGTTGGCACCGAGCGTAGGGACTCTCGCACCCCCACCTGCATACGGGAGTGAACGCGGCAGCATTTTGCTCGAAACAGGCGCGGGAGTCTCTCCCCGGTCTGTGGAATCGTCCCATAGCCCGAGCTCACGTCGGTTGCATCGCGCGAGACGTCCAAGACCCATATCATCTGCAGCTCCCGCGGCCTCCTCGCCTCTCCGAGCGGGCCCACTGACTCCACCGCCACCACCCTCCACACCTCCACCACCAATTACGCCGATCGATGAGGAACCCGAGAATGGCAACGCGGAGGTCTCACGTGGATACATATCGCCGACCGACCTCCCCTTCCATACGCCTCTAAACACACACATACCCGCGTCTCCGCCCCCGAGTTCTGAAGGGTCTGCCTCGGATGACGGTGGTCATCACTCATCTCCCCCCCACTCACCCGACCGAGGCGCAGGTGCGAACCCGTTCATTTATAAGCCCCGCCGACAAAGCCCATCTAATCACGATCGGCGGCCAGATTCTGAATTGTCGCCCGTTCGCGCCAGCCAGGCACTACCCCTCCCAGACTCGCCCAGCACCCCTGGTAACCCGCCCACGCCAAACTACCGCGATATTTCCTTGCAGGCGCTGTCCTCCGGCAGCGCGACTTCGAGCGGGACGTTGAGGAACAGCAGAAGGGACCCACCCGCGTATTCGCCCTTGGACGCGTACGCGTATCAGGATGGCGTCCACCTCGATCTCCCTGCGGAAGTGATTGCCGTGGCGCTAGAACGCGGTACCATTCCACCCACCGCAATTGCCGCCAGCCGGTCGATATCGGAGAGACGCAGTCGGAGAAGACGGGAGGCTGCGCCATGATGCCATGGGGATTGGTTGGGTTGAAGACTTTGCCGGTTGTGTAGTGTGACTGTCCTGCATGATGAGCTCACTTTACATCTGATGTACTTTTTTTTCAATCACTGCAATCTGTACTACTCTTTTCTTTATAATATATTGGGGGTTACTCATCCGAGCTAGTGCTGTCTACGTTCCCTCACACCTTCCTTCGCAGCATTGGAGTTCATCTCGAGATCGTCATGACCTCAACTCCCTGGCTGCGGTGGCTGGCAATTCGCAATTCGCAGTCTACCTTTCAGTCCAGAGGCGTGAGATAAAGCATTTGGACGTTTGCACCCAATGACCGATTCAAGTTTTACAGCGCTTAGGCGGTCTTGCCACCCCGAGGACCACCTGAAGGGTTTCAGTTTAGGCTGACAGAGATTAAAGATGCGACTGGCCGCCTTGGAAACCGTCCTACAGCAAGCAACTTTGAATATTAGACCACACCCCGAATCCCCACTGGTCGCGCTCGATAAAGTATGAGATACAAACGTTACCATATATCGCATCGCAAACCCTGCTATAGCACAGCACTAGTTACAAAAACGCTACACCGAAATGTACTTCACTCCGTCGTCGAGTTGGGGATAGGTATCATGAGGTGTGGTGAGGCCCGCGGCGGGAGTGAAGTGAAGGAAGCAATTAACTTGTCGTTGATCATGATCGATCTTCTCTAGAAGGAACTGGTGTCGCATGGATCATCTACTTGATATCAGCGGACGAGGCCCGCAAGCCGACTGCCAGATTTGATCTGCCAGTGTACAGCCTAAATAGTTCGAGCACGTCAGCGAGCACGCAAGCGGCCAAAGCGTGGCGCCGAGGCGTCAGCGCCTCACTCGCCTACTTACCTTGGCAGGCAGCGCGAGCTCGACCTTGTCCACATTGTTGTTAGTCTTGTCGAGGAGCGTACTCTCGGTACTGCTGTCCATCATCTCCACCTTCTCAGCGTTAACCCCTCCTGGCCTGCGAGGAACACTCCTGGGCGCCGCGACCGCCGCTCTGGGACCGCCGTCGCCGGGGGTAGCGCGGGTAATGCGCCTGGTGGAGGAGGAGCGCGACTCTCCCTTGAAAAAATGTCGGATGGGCTTGGACCACTTTCCGAAACAGAGCCAGAGAGAGATGCCGGCGACGAGCAGCGCCGCGATTACGAGCACGCCGATGAGGTTGCGTTGAGTGAGTAAAGGTGTGTGGGTCGTCGGTGGACTTGAAGTGTCGGTATTGTTGGAAAGGCAGGAAGAGTTCCCTGGTGCGCATTGACGCGCAACGAGCTGGATGATCATGGCGGAGAGCAGGGAAGGTGGTAGCGCGGTGAAAGGGGGACAAGGTCAAGCGACTGATGGCCCTGGGTTTTGTGAAAATAAATTTGGACTGAGGGACGCATTCCAAACGAAGAGTTCAGGTCAACCGATTCCTGCTTTAGTCACGATCGATAATATTGAAAACAAAGTGACATGATGACCGACGCGATGTTACCTATTACAGTTACCCATACACTCTTTCTTCACACAGCTTCATTACCCTCGTCCCTTGTGATCACGGCTCGAGTCGCTTAGGATCTCTAGGGAACAACGATACCCGTCGAATATTATTGAGCTTCAAGAAGAGCATCAGCACACGCTCCAGGCCGATACCGCCACCGCCATGCGGGGCACAACCCATCCGGAATGCGTCAATGTAGCCCTTCATCGAGTTAGGGTCCACGCCTTTGTCTTGCATTTTCTCGGCCAAAAGTACGGGATCGTGGATGCGTTGAGCGCCGGACAGTATTTCCTCTCCACGCATGAAGAAGTCATACGAGTTTGACAATTCCTGTGGACAAGGATGAGACACAACGGCAGCTCAGGGAACAAATACACACGGGATTATTGGGATCCGGCATGGTGTAGA
This sequence comes from Lactarius trivialis, assembly GCA_003315845.1. Taxonomy (NCBI): domain Eukaryota; kingdom Fungi; phylum Basidiomycota; class Agaricomycetes; order Russulales; family Russulaceae; genus Lactarius; species Lactarius trivialis. The sequence goes on from QFDV01002322.1 coordinate 95,921, forward strand.
ACGGCCGTAATTCCATCGGGAACTTATCGATGATGAAATAGTCTGTGTCGTATTTGGCCTTGACAATCCGGCCCAACCTTTTCTCATTCTCAGTACTATATGGCGTCAGCGACATGAGAAATGAGAAATGATAACGACAGACTTGATGTCATCTAGAACAACTCTGTCGACACCGTCTTCAACCAGAAGCTCTACCGCTTGGGAAAATGTCAGCGTCAACGTTTCCTCTTTCCACTTGAACTCTTCAGCAGGGAATTGCGTTCCGACCGTGTCTATTTCTTTTTCGTACTTCTCCTTCAAGCTCTTGAATAGGTGCTTGAGAAGGCCGTCTATCAGCTCCATCACTTCGTGATAGTGTTCCTCTATAGTCATTTCCAGATCCAGCCCAATAAACTCCGTCAAGTGGCGGTGAGTATTTGAATCTTCTGCGCGGAAAACCGGCCCAATCTCGTAAACACGCTCAAAGTCTGCTGCAATGGCCATCTGCTTTGCGAGTTGCGGAGATTGTGCGAGATAGGCGTCGCCTTGAGAAAATATGGTGATTAGACCGAGAGGTCGGCGCGCAAACAGGAGGTCACCAACCCTTGAAGTAACTAACTTTGAAGACCGATGCCCCCGATTCTGTTGCTGCACCTTGCAGCTTGGGGCTGTGAATCTCCGTGAAGCCCCTAGAGTCTAGATACTCCCTGAAGAAGGTGCCAATGGCTGACT
>QFDV01002322.1:120582-139405 GCA_003315845.1 Lactarius trivialis
TCTCCTATACAAAGGACAACGCGTAAACTCCAAGCCGCTTCCCATGGAGAGACTTTACCCATCCTAACTGCCGACATCCATTCCCGAATTTCCCGTATTCGCGACCCGAAGGCGCCTCCCTCTCCGAACACCTTAACCCGTCGCCTGACGGCCCTTTCCCCACGACCTGTGACCACAAGCCCGCTCTCGGTTGGCTATTCCGAACCAGGTCCCGAAGATGATATTCCAGAAGCAACAGATGACGATACCGAATCATCATCATTGGCTGGTGAAGAAACCCCGTGGGAGACAGGAACCGTGGAGAAAGGCCTGGTCTCGCCCTCCCCGGAGTTCACTAATTTGTCCTCACGTCAAGGAGTAGACCTGGATGATGGTCTAGCCGTCCAGGACGCCGTACGAGGTTTATTCTGGTTATGGAAGACAACGAGACGGGGATCCACTCCTGAGAGGGCAGGGGTATCGTCATCTGATGACGAACATGACAGAGCGGATTTTCTGCAGCTAGTGGGCAGGGCAATTGCGGTACCTAAATAACATATCCGACTCACATGGTGCAGAGCGTTCACTCGGGTGCAATGTATAAATAGCTTAATCTAGAATGCAAGTAGTCTAATCAGAAGATCTTCCGACTCGGAATCGCAAGGTCACTGGCGCGGGCGTTCACAAGAAACCTTAAGCTCGAACGTTATCAATATTTTGGCTCAAGTCTGATATGCCGTATGCGTCGACTTGCTAAGGTAGTCTTGAAGTCAGCCTTACTGTCCAGGTTTCAACTTGAACGAGCAGCTGGAAGAGTCGACTAGGCCTCATCCTTTTGGGCTTTCTGGGCGTATGCAGGACTCGTGTAATTTGGTGCACTCACGTGTAAGGATTATCTGACCTGTCCGTCCTGCGAATGCGGTGCGTCGTTAAATGCCCCCGTCGCTCTTCTTAAAGTCCACGGTTACGCGAACGCCACTCCTCCGAGTCGACCCGTTTTCTTTGTGCCAATCCGTATTTCTGTAAGTAGTGTGCTGGGCATGTAAGTACGTACCTGACAATCGCAACCGTGGCGGTGTGTTCCCTGAACCATTTGATTGGTGCATAGTAGCGGCGGATATCCGCCGCCACTATGAACCGACCCTGACCAACCCCGATGGCGAAGACAACAGCCGCACAACAACGGGGCAGTGTCAACGACGATGACAAAAATGACGGCAATGAAGACAACGACAGCATCAATGGAGGGCAACCAGTGCCTTCTCTGCAGATGATGTCCCAGCCTCAACAGCAAGGGGATATGGAAAAGGTAAACGGGTCTGAGTGGAAAATTGAGTGGGCACGGGAATGGTTAAGTAGACCGTGGGCAACTGAGCTTCCCCACCAGGGTCACCTTCACCACCAAGGATATACGGAACACCTGCACACAAGTTGCTCAGTTAGTTGAACAAAGGAGAGACTTTGCTTTGGGACACGACAGGAATTGCTATTTCTCGTATTCCAAGAAGGACATCTTGGTGTAACTTTCATTTCTCATGAAGGGAAATTGTGATGGTGTAGAGCTGAGCTTAATGTTTAGCCAACATTCGGCCCAAGATCCTCATCCCACTCCACCCGTCTGTTGATGCGAGTCTGTGAAGCTGTGTGTTTCACCATCTTTGGAAATTTACTCTCTACAGTGACATAAAGCGAGCTCTTCAGGTCTAATCACTTCTTGATATTGCCACTGGCAGTGCAATGAACAATGGTCCGCTCGGAGGACTAACAAAACTATGAGGAAGGCCTCAACAGGCTGACGATACACCACATACCAGTCACCTCAGCATGATCTAGCTGGGAAGTGCTCCCCTCCGATTCGGACATTTGATCAGGGCAAAAAACAGGTGGGCAATGCAGCGTGACCGGAGAGAAATGGAGAAATTGTTGGCGCGGGTCTACGGTCCGGTCCGACGAACCGCGTCAGACACTCGTCAGACTCGGAGTTGATGTGCGCAGATGTGCGCAGAGTGTGCGCAGTTGATTTGATTTGGATCTGGATGGTTTACAGCAAATAGGAATCTATTCTCATCTCTTCTTCGTTTGTTTTTTACCGACTACAGTTACACCCTTCCCACTCTTCACCACTCTTCGAAGCGCGGCCGATTTTTGCGCCTTTATGCCACCAGCTCCTTTGGTTCTCACGAAGTTTCCGACGCTACTTTCAAGGGTGTCTCTCGCCTTCTTTTTCGCCTTCTTCCGTTTGATCCGCGCTGACCGCTTTTCTCCAGGAGAAAGCTCGCCTTTTGCACGAGGATCGATCGCAGGGCGTTCATAAATTTCCTCTGGGGCCAGCATGCTAGCGAACGTATTGCTAGTAGGCAGTGCAGACTCTAAACTGGTCGAGGCTACATTCACCACGGTCGATATAGTCGCCTTGGGCTAGAGACAAAGTCAACACTTGCAGTGTTCTTATGTTACACACACTTACAGTTTTTGGAGTGAAGTGAGCGTTTGATAGGGCATCCAGCTTTGAAGAGATCGCCTCCCATATTTTCGTGATTTCATCGCACTCCGACTTCAGTTTTCCATCGCGGTCTTCCCCCGCAACGCCTCCTGTTTGCGTAGCGGTGTACTCCTCTTCGTATATTTGAGCCAAAGATTGTTTCGATTTCGTGTCTTGAAGTTCGAAAAAACGAGATGGCAGGAAGGGCTTATCATCCACGGGCCGTTTGCGCACCACGTCGTCGAATCGACCTTCGAGAATTCTCGCTTTAATTCTGTCCTCCAAACCCGACACAGTTTCCTCCGTGATAACCGGAACAGCCTTCATGACTCGTTCGAATTCGAGATCTTCTTCGAGAAGTGAGTTGTGAGGACGAATGCGAGAAGTCGCTTCTCCCATCAAAGTCCAGTCCTTCTTTGCAACATTCTCCGCTTCCAGGGCCGCAATTTGCTGCTGAAGAGAAGCAAGGCGCTTCTCGTGGGTGGACATACCTTGTGACCAAAAATGTCAATATTTCGATCGAGCAGTGCGACGTCCGAAACTGAACGTGCCATCGTCAGGTTCGTCCTCGTCCGCCAGGAGGTCATCTTGCGAACGTTTGATGGCTTGATGACCGTCGAATGTAGCATTGCCTTCTCCGCTTTCGTCAGCACCCCCGCCAAACACCATGTCCGAATCCCCGTCGAGATCCCGGGCGGTGCCTTCCTGGTCGCTCTCATCTTCGTCCTCGCTTTCAACCTCCCAGCTGTCGTCGTCAGGTGCATCGTCAAGAAGTCGTATCGTTGAAACAGGAAGCCCCTTTCCCCTAGCTTTGATAGTCTTGACCTTTACTTCGTCATGGAAACGTACTTTCGAATGGGCTGGGGCAAAGGGACGATCGTGACTCTTCTTCCTCACCGCCCCAGAGTTGGGAGCATCGAAAAAGTCACGGTAGCGCAAGTCTGACGAGATCAGGATTCAGCCTGATGACAGACAGGACTCGAGACTTACCAAGGTCACCATTAGCTTGTAACTGTCCACCAATGGACGCGAAGTAGTCGACCTCGTCTTCAGCTGAGGACGCGCCATCTGAGTCAGCGTCGAGTGCCCCGTTGGAAACAAATCCAGCTTCCGCCTCCTCTGTTTCTGTGTTGAACTCGGCCAAGTCAAAGAAGTCATCGTTCAGTCCAGAGTAGCTGACTTTTGTCCCAGTAGAAGGAGGGAGAAAGCGACGTTCTTCGGTCCATTCTTCATCGTCCTCGTTAACGGACTCATCTCTCAGTTCAGTGACACTCTCTTCTATGTCCTCGCCGCTGGACCCGCCTACTTCCTCATCCGATTCTGAGTCGTCGTCGCTTTCCCCAGATGACGTATCAGATACATCCTCATCACTGGATGTCTGTTCCACATCATCGGTTGTCGAAGAGGGAGTAGCTTCCTCGGGACCGGCGAGAGCACGATCGAGCATTTTACAAACGTGTTGAGCTCTGAGTTCCAACTGCGCCCATATCTGATCCTTGTCTAGTTCTTGTACATAGAGACACGTCAATGGTGTACGTTCAAGCATGTGTTTTGGTTCGAGGGGTGGAGATGGGCTACGCTTTCGTTTCCCACGTACTCCCGACTGCGAACGCGTCACAGGTGCCTGAGCAGGGCTAAAAGAAGCCAGTAACGCTGAGATATAGGGCTGAGCCTGCGTCTCGGAGTCTAAAGCTACACAGGGCTAGTCAGAGTTGGGTTCCACGACTGAGGGAGCTTGCGACGAACCAATGTTAAAGACGTGTTCTGTTGCCCGAAGAGCAGCATCTTGTATTTCTTTGTTTCCAGAGATGAATGACTCGGGTTGAGCTTCCAAAAGCGAGGATAATTGGTGGAATGGGGTGGGCAACGGAAGGACCTCTGGAGTGCCAGCCATGGTACAAAATGCGCGGAACGGAGAGTGCCGTAATTGTCCTTGTAGAGAACCGGGCTTCCATTCCGCACCAATGACAACGATCTGAAAATACGACCTTGTTCGAGACCCGTTGCTGAGACTCGTTATTATAATTTAAGCGATCTTTGAGCAAGAACAATGGCCAACCACATGCCCTTGTATCTGTCTAGACTCTTCTGCAGGACTCGGATCGACGTCGCATGCACTGATAAATGCGCCTACCAACTTGCCAATGTTGCTCGTGCCCTTCCCTCTCCGCGTCTACTCATCTTTTTCTCTCCCCAGCTGCTGGCAGCTTCCACACTCAAAGACCAGGTCGTTACCTTAGCTAGTACCTATTAATCGCACAAACTTTCAAGTCATCATGATCGCTGGCCTATCCAAAACCGTCACACTCTACCTTGCCCCTGTGCTTTCCTTAACATCATTGTTTCTCATACTCTTCGCCTATGCGGCACCTACAATACTCCTCCGCAGTCAAGTCGCTCTGCTAGTGGTTTCACCATCGTTAGGATTAACAAACTCGTCGTCATCACAAGCGGTTGATGGGCCCACAGTTTTCTTGGGTGCCCTTGGTACGTGCCTAGTTGTCATCTGATTGGTTCAGCACTGATTGTCCTGCTACAGGGTCCTGCTCCCGTCCCAATGCCAAGGGCCCAGTGACGTGTACGCCACCCACAGTATCCCCAATATATGGTACGATAATATGTTGTCGTTCGTGAGACGTGTTACTAATGGTGATGTAGACTTGTCTGTGCTTCCTCAAAATTCCCCAGACCTCCTCAATGCGCCGACCGCCACCACTCCGGTTTTCATTGCAATTGCAATCGGGTTGTCTGTTGTATTTTTCATTCTCTTTACCCTCATCTCGCTTCGAGCCAACCTCGGAGTGAAACTTGCCGTCGCATTGGACCGTCCTGTGCTTCACCGCGCGTCTGCCTGGGTTGGGCTGCTCGGCTTCATGATAGGTTCGTTTTCCCCCCTCTATTTCAGAGACTCGCCTGAAGGTACCAACTTCATTTTAAAAGGCTTGACCGCGTTCTTAGTCATTCGGATGTGGTTCGGGAAGGCTGTGGAGGACTTCAATCAGGCCATCACAGAGAACGGGAGTGGCGCTCCTCACCTCATTGCTCAGACGGCCAACGGCTTTACCAGTGGGTATATCTGCTCTGTATCTTGAACTCATCATCTCATGCGTTGTACAGTGGTCTGGGTGGGCTATGCGTTTTACGCCGTCCCTCTCATCTGTTCTTTATCTCGGTTACATGTCACGACGGGCGGCAAGTGATTCAAAAGTTGCTTTCAATCTCCCAATTCTGCCGACTCCGGCGTGACTGAGTACTGATGAGCGGACAGTCCTCAGTATATGATGTATCATTACTTTGACACGGACATCTAGTAGTCATGAAATTTATGTCATTCGTACATGTTTTCTTTTGATCTACATTTCTATTCTGCAATCAGGCAACCAGCATGATCAGATCGCATATCGGTGTTGCCAAGCGGTCCGAAACTGAGCGACATGACCGGACCGCACGCACCTCTGCCTGAGTGTAGATCATGTCTCAACTACCCCAAGACTTCCGAACAACATCAGAGGGTACAGAGAGTGCAGGACCAGATCTTATATCCGAGAAAGGAACTCTAGTGGAAGAACTTGTCTCCGAGACCCCTGAGAAAGTGCAGGTACATTGTAACGACCTTCTGGCATCGTCGCTGGCTCACTTAATTGATATAGGCAAGACTCGAGGAGGCTGACGAGCTTAAGCAAGAAGGGAACAGTTTATTTCGTCTTAATAAGTGGGACGACGCATTGCAAAGCTATCGAAATGGTTTGGCTCGAATTCCGGAGAGAAGGAAGCCATCTGTGCCGCTTGCCACCGACGAGAAGAACCATTCACCCCCGTCCGAGGACGAGGGTACTCCTACGCTTACAGAAACAGATGTCGAAGAGTCTCTAACATCGGGCACTTCTGTCGATTCTGATTCTTTTTCGCCACTAGAGCGTGAGTGTGCGAAAGCGCGGAGTGTCCTTAACGCGAACATCGCGGCATGTTACGTCAAGCTGGTGAGGGCCCACGCCGACGACTTACGAGAGAGCGCAGTTGACGCCTCTATATAGGGCGAAAACGAGAACGCTGTTAAGGCGTGCACAGAAGGTTCGCCATGGGCATTGTGACATGAGCGCACCAGCCAAGCGCACGCTCAGCTTTGCAGGACGACTCTCATTATGTCAGGGCGTTGTTACGACGGGCGCAATGCAACGAGAAAATTGGCTCGTGGTCTGCACTTTCTAGCGCAAAAGAAGGTAGACAAGGCGCTCGCTCTCGGGACCTCGCGCTGATTGCATAACAGACTACACTGCAGCCCTCACACAGCTACCCTCGTCGTCGAATCAAGTTGCGGAGGTGAAACGGTCGTTGCGCCTGCTCGAACCTCGTATAGAAGAGGCACAGAAGCGGGAAGTAGGCGAGGTGGTGGACAAGCTCAAAGACCTTGGCAATAGCGTGCTTGGTGAGTGACAGGGCGGCATCACGCATTTAAGGACGCTGAGCTATCCTTTCCAGGACGCTTTGGCTTATCGACAGACAACTTCAAGTTTGAACCAAATGGGCAGGGAAGCTATTCGATGAATTTTACGCGATAGTGCGTTTTGCGGCAGACTTTGTTAGACAAGGAAGGATGTGGGGTTGCGGAAGATGGACATGCGACTGAAAGGATATACCTACTCGAATGTGAGTAGCGGCGTATAGCGAATACATCAATCTTACCCTCGCCCAGAGTGTGCCACGAACCAAAGACAACGGCACTGGTCCGTAATCTCGCGAGTCCCTTGAGAAGTCTGCATTGTCGCCCATGAGCCATAAGTGGCCTCTTGGAACGACGACGTGCTCCGAGGATGGAGCTTTCAAACCAGTTGGATCAACGCATATGATGTCTCCGGGCAACCCCAACAACCGCTTGCAAACCAAGCGGCCAGGTGTCAGGGGCGACTCGAATGTGACGAGGTCTCCGCGTTTCAGGCAACCTGGGTTGAGCCAAAAGGAGAGTCTGTTCTCGATGACTGCCTCTCCGTCTACTGCCATAGTGGGAAGCATAGAAGGTCCGCTCACCTGTCGGATTCCATCAGATTGTGGAATTCAGTCGATAAGGAAGAAAAGGACCCACTAGCTGGACTGACCCCACATAGTTGAGAAAGAGGTGGAAGGCGCAGAACGCATTCACAGCCTGGAGGAAGAGAATATATGATTAGCTAGGCTGCATGCCACTCTATGTGGTAACAAATGAACATAGAGTGCTCCAACGAATGATGGTCTGAGGCGGCGAAAGACATTTGACGCCATGGATGGCCAGTGGGCTTGAGGCCAGGCGCAAGTTTGCCGGGCCGCACGGGCAGGCACAATCTTGTCGTTCGCATCTGCGTTGACGCCCACATTTGAATCGGTGGTGTGTGCCGCTAATATGTCGACATTCAGAAGGAAAACAAGTTCTAAAGCTTCCGATCTCCTTGCTGGAACTCGCGCTTCATCATTTTCATCGTGCACAATTTTTACTTCGTCTGGCATAGCTTCCTTAGATGACATCCTCGGGGGTGGCTTGCCGTTATCGTGCTCTTTGCTCGTGATTGCACCCGACACCCACTCGTCTTACGGGGAGCTTGTCCAAAAATACTTCATCTCTCAAGGACTTGCTTCGGGGCAGAAGGTTTATGTCGTCGACGAAGAACCAGAACGAGTCGTTTCTAATTGCATGTGGCCTTCGAACGGGGTGCCGTCAGCCGCTGATAGAGCTGCCGAGGATAATGATGATGTGGATGAAACCGATCATGAACCAAAAGTTACAATAGCTTGGCGATATGAACACTTGAAGCGATTTCAGACGACAGTGTCGACATCAAAATCGTATGTGGCTTTACATTGACTCGATCACGACGACAACAAGAAAATTCACACTCAATATAGCTCCGCAGATGATTTTTGTAGAGCGTTTGACCTGACGCAGAGAATCCCTGGGACATGTCTCGATGAGGCAACGAAGTCATCTCAATTAGTGCTCTTGAATGCTTCACGCGACTCGAGGAAACTCCTTGATGTTATCGCGGAGAGCCTCGGCACGTCTTCTCAAGATGCGGTACCGATTCGAATATGTATTCCGTTGCTTGGATCCCCAGGTTGGGGAGATCTACAACCCAAGGTATGGATGACGTTTAGCGGCGCTCGCCTTTGTTGCAATGTCACAGCCATTCAAAGGATGTCTTGTATTTTGCGTACTCTCTGCGCACGCTTCTGCGGCGATATCCTCATGCATGCGCTTCGGTAAGCCTCCCGCCCAACATGTCGACTGATGGATGGGGCGGTCGTGGCTGGCTGAACAAACTCAGTTGGCTCTTCGATGCTTCGGTGACCCTTGCTGGATTCAGCGGTGAGAGAACGGAACCTGTTTATACACTCAGACTCGCTAATTATCTTTCGACTACGAGCAGATCCATCTCTCTCGCTTACTTTCCCGTCTCATCACGGATCAGTCCGTGTGCATGGTTTACCTACACCACACAGCCTCATACCGGCCAGCGACCGGTCATCCACCTTACGCGGGATCTCGTCTGTGTCTGGTTGGACGGGTGGAGGCGAAAACAACCTAGCGTTCAAGTGCACAAGGAAACGGTTTGTGATCGAAACGCATCACCTGGATGTCGAAGGCGGAGTGGGAGAGCGAAGGACGGCGCCTGTTGTGAAGATGGCAGGAGGGGGTGGTGAGGGGATACGCCGAGAGAAAGTGTCAAAGTCAGAAAGGAACGAATTGTCAGTGGGAGCGGGAGCGGCGGCGGGGAGAGCCGCGATGGAAGTGGAGTTAGAAGAGAAAGGAAGAGGAGACATAGAAGCGGCGACGGCGGGGGTGCCCGAGGAGAGACGGGGAAGAGGGAAGAAGGTTACGTTTTGGGGAGAGCGAGGAGGACCAGAGTTAGGGTGGTGAAGCTGAATATATGCGCCTTGAGTTGAGACGGCTAGTACGGGTACGCCACGCCACGCCACGCCACACGGTTTCGAGACCGTGACCGTTTTCGCTTTCGTTTATGACCCTCACGGCGCTTTCCTCTCTTCAAACTTAGTTCAACCGACATGCACACTCCCTTTCGTCCTCGTTCTCAACCCCAAACCCCAATTCATCAACCTTCAACCGAAGACGCGTCAGATTGGTCACTCCCTTACACACTACTCTCTCGTCCCCCGTCTGCATCCCAATCCATAGACCCACCACTCCCGATACCTCAAGACCCTCTTCCTCCTCTTCCTCCTTCCTTGACACGCTCTTCTTCCGGTTCTGATGAAATTTCTTATTCTGAGTCAAGTCCCCCTCGTCCTTTCTTTCAACTTCCCAAATCTTCTCCTCTTCCCGACCCGTCCCAGTTTCCCGATCCCTACCCTTTCCGCACACCCCAATACTTGAGTTCGGGTCCGCCCACCCTCTCCTCCGGTGGTTCGTCTATCGCTTCAACTCGTTCTTCTGCTGCCTACACCAGCTCCGGGAGCGCGCTCGCTTCCGGAGACTATGGGAATCATGTGCATATCGCTTCCAATGATGAGGACCAGGCCATCGGTGTTGGAATCACCTCGGACGACGTTGTGCATCTCACAAACCATGATTCATCCATGTCCACGTCCACGTCCACGTCTGTATCTCAGTCCAGAGCTCCCATAGACCAGGCTCGCTGGTCTCAATCCTACTCGGGTAGTATACGTTCGCGGTCCTCTCTCGTGCGCAGCAACAGTAGTAGCGGTCACGAAAACAGCACTTCCAGTCTCCAGCAGAAGCCCCTTGACTTAAGTTGGCAACCGGTTGATGAACGTGACGAGGTCGAACTTATCAGCGATGTTGATACCGAGGATACTGATTTGGAAGTGGATGATTTGCCAGAGGTAGAGCGTGAAGAAGAGAGGACTTCTGCCATTGTCATTGCCGAGGAAGGTCGCGGTCTCATAGTCCGTGGCGATGGTATGGCCGTCGCAGACCTCGTTGTCCAGCCAGGTAAGGTCGCGTGCCCCTCTCCCACCACACCTTTTTTTTTTCTTTCTTTTTCTCCCTTCTTTCTTTCCCTTCTCATATTAATACATCTGTGAGCATAGGCACAACGCACTTGCTCATTGGGTCCTCGCGTACCGCGAGCGCTTTGCCAGCATTTCTGACTACCGTCCTCCCTACCATGAACACCACGTTATTGGCTCTGGACATCTCCGCCAATTTCCTTGTTGCTCTTCCTCCGGCTTTGGAATCCTGCGTTTGCTTAGAAGAACTGAATGTTTCCTTCAACCCGCTTCGCGCCCTTCCTCTTTTCATAGCGCATCTAGCATCCCTTCGCGTTCTTATAGCGGATTCAACTGGTATTACGACCCTCCCTGCGCCTTTAAGTGCTCTGGACAGGCTGCATACCCTGAGTATACGAAGAAATAAGATGTTTTCCCTACCGAGCTGGCTCTGTCTTTTGGTATCTCTCCAAACTCTCCTTGTGGATGGTAATCCATTTCAAGGTCCGTGGAAAGCTTTGATGGACCCTCTGCTTGCCAAAGGTTTCTCCGGTCCTCCTTCCACACCCATCTTACCTCCTCTCCACCCTACTGGCCGAGATACCGACTCAAACACCGACACTGATGCAGATGACACCCAACTCAGTCAATCGGACGGTCGAGTCCAAGAGGATGAAGATACTATTACCCCTATTCGTGCGCCAGTACTGGGGCGTTCTGTAACTTCACCTGATCCGATAGGAACGACGCCCACCCCGCCGATTCACGGTGTAACGCGGACCCGGACAACTCCTAACCGTGCATACTATGATAAAAACAAAGGAGGTTTGAACGCTCCTGCAGGTTCTTCGCGTGCCGTCTCGGAGCACAGCAGTGGAGTCCGGAAAGCACCCGATTCTGTCTATCTCAATGAGAGGGATCTTCGTCGCATGAAGAGTGCTGGTGAGCTCCGTCAAGTTCCTCCGTCGGTCCTTGCTTCCGACCCCCCCATGTCCGCGGGTCGTCTTATCCGCTCTCAATATGTGGCCTCGGCTTCTGCGTCTAATTTGCTGGCAGATGCAGAACCTCTTCCCGAGAGGTTTGCCACAATTGGTCCTCGGTCTCCGTCTCGTGGACAAGGTAGCCGAATCCCGCTTGATCACAGCCTTTGGGATAAACATTCAGTACCAGGGTCTGGCCCTTCGACATTATCAACCCAGCCTCAAAGTATCCCTAGCTCCTCCCGAGTTACCTCACCCCTTCCTCAAAGTGTCCCTATGCACGATGCAGGGAAATCGGCCACGCGCCAGCGCAGTGGTTCGCGCAAGAAAGATGACAGATCAAGGGATCAACAGCCCGGAAAATGGGGCTTCTTAAAGAAGATGTCTATGGGCAAGTTAAGGCCAGATACCCCAACAAATAAGTCATTGACTGTCCAGGTGAAGCCAAGCATGGCTCCTCTCGCCGAGTCAACAACCTCGAGCCCGAGATCGACACCTGAATCGCGTCCTCTTATATCACTGATCGACGTGCGGCTCTCATCCACCGGTTCTCTTGGCATGGATATTCCAGGCGCGGCTCCGGAAATATCGGTCTCTCCGTCCATAATTGAGTCTAAAGAAGTGGATATAAGGGAGGTACTTCCGTCACCAAGCCCTTTCCCCGCACAATCGCCAAGTTTACTTTCCGTCACTCCTTCGTCTCCCAACCTTTCTCCGCTTTCTCCCACGACTCGTGTCACGAAGCGACGCAGCTTCCTCCCTATCGGAGGACCACCCACCCCGTCTTCCCCTTTGCTATCACCGGGCCCGTTTGTTGGTATTAGCCTGGCTAGTACTGAAGACGACGATCAGCGGTTGTTGACCCCCAGTCCTGTACTTTTTGAGACGGCTGAGCAGGTACAGCGTCGAGAAGAGGAAAGGACACGCGAAGCTTATACCCGCGCACTTCGATCAGTCATGGCTTACTTGAGGGATATGAACGACTTGTCAGTAACGCAACTCGGACTCGTGAGTATGTACTCTCCGTCGTCTCCTGATATGGCAGGCAGTGGGCCTCGTTCTCGGCGGCCTACCACTACCGACAACGGACGTGTGGCGTCGGACGGTACTCTTAGTTCCCTTTCCGCTTCTCGCAGTGGAAGTTCAGACCAATTGCGGTCTCCAGAGTCCATCGCACACTTGCGCAGCCTGAATATGTCTCAGACGAGTAGCATCGCGACAACAGACAGTGGAGGGTCGGCTAATGGCGAAGAACGCAAATTCAAGGACGACGGCGGCAGGCGAATGAAGATCGTCAAGGAGATTGTCGAGTACGTGAAATCAATCAGAGCTCCGCAATGTGTCTAATCACGTTCTCTGCAGAACCGAACGTACGTACGTTAGAGGGTTGCAAGAACTCATCGACATATACATCAAGCCGGCAGCGGCCCCAATGAATGTGAATCTGCTCGGTGGTGTGAGCTCGACCAAGGAAACCGTCATTCCTGCTGCGGAGAGGAGGATTGTGTTCAGCGGTGTCGATTCTCTTTTTTCATTCCATAAGGATATCTTCCTTCCTGCTCTCGAGGTTGCTGCAGATTCTGCACTGCGGTCGCTTCCGCATGGTCCTGAAGAAGAAGCGGAGGGAACGTTGTCAGCCAATGCCGCTAGAGGCATTGCCAGGACATTCGTGTCGCATGCTGCTTTCATGCGCATGTACTCATCCTACATCAAGTGGGTCACAGACTTTCTACCCAGATGACTATCACTTATCGACGCGCTCAGCAATTTTGACCAATCTGTGCAGCGCATCAAACAGTGGGTATCTGACCGGCCTGGGACCGCAACTAGTCCATCACCTCAATCACCTTCTCTTGCCAATCAAGCTACTGGTGCTGGTGCCGCAAACACTACATCAGATTCTTCCGGCGGGCTGCAACTTACATCGAGCCAAAGAAAACGCATCAAGAGCTACCTAAAGCGTTGCAGGCTACATCCCCGTCACTCACAGCTGAACTTGGAGGGTTATCTGTTATTGCCGGTACAAAGGATCCCTCGTTACCGCCTTCTTGTACGCACCATTCACTCTTTTTCTATGAATGTGCTTCATCGTTTTCACGCAGTTGGAAGAGCTGGCCAGGAGCACACCCCCAGCGGAAGGATATTTAGACCCCCTTGACCAGGCCCTGGATGAGATCTCATCGTTAGCGACAAACATGAATGAAGGGAAGCGCGAATCCGAATCGCGATCGAAACTTGTCCAATGGCAGTCGAGGATTAGAGGGAAGTTCCCAAGTCCCTTGGTGCAGCCCCATAGGTACGCCCACAGCCTTACCAGCATCTCCAAAAACTCATTTATTTTCACGCTCAGGCGCCTCATCATGGATGGTCCTCTCCTGTTGACAAGAGTTGTGCGCAAGGCCACAATTCCTTTCGAGGTAATCGATAGCCAAGGCGATGCCTCCCCGATTCAAGTAGAATGTCTCTCTCCGGAACAAACCCCACGTTCCCTGATTGGGATACTCTGCAACGACTTGCTAGTGTTGTGCCGAGACCCGTCTGAAGGGAAAGACCTACTTTCGCCTGTCGATCTTTGGGCTGTCCTTCGGATGCAAACTCTCCCGCAACCGGCGAGCATCGTACATGGGAACGGTAGTTCGTTTCCTCATTCGTCCTCTTCGTGTTCCTCATCGGCCTTTCGTCACTAGTTCTCCGAATTGTTGACAACAAGGCTATCCTTTATTTCGAAGCTTCCTCAACGTCTGTCGCGTTGAATTGGTTCCGGGGTTTGTGATCTTACGTAGCCTGCTTTCAGTTGATTGATTGCTTCTCTTTACTACAGCAATCAATCTTCACATCCCAACCTCGAAGGCATGAACATCCTGGCTGCACCTACTTTATTTTCCATTCACATGTGCATGATGTTTCCTGAGGAAAATTATTCAGTCTTCATTCATTGTCATATTCGCTCTTTCATCTTGGTATGTTCTATCATTATACGACATGCATCTTGCGCTCGCATAGTAGTTTCCGTCAACCAGCTTTGCTGAGAGATTGCACTGGTGATGAGATCGATCTCATCATTCACGAGATATCCTTCTCTCGACGCTCCTTGTTCAGGACGAAGAGAACATCGTGACACCCGTATTTACAAAAGAATTGCGACCGAAACGCACGCAACCCGTTGGAAGAGGACCAAAGACTGAGCAGCACGACAGAATGATACGAACAGGTAATATATTGTATGCGAGTCGCGCACACACCGATCACATCTACGCAGAGGACGATGAGCGGATGCAAACGAAAGGCACCGATTCATCGCTTACCAACCACGCCCAGAAGGCTTCCAGCTTATTTCTCGGAGGCGGTTCGTCATAAGTACTTGCCTCGATCTCCGCCAGTCCAGTATAGAAGTCCATCTCTGAAGGTTTGACGGCGGGGACTCGAGTCCAAAGCTTCGCGCCGATATACAGCACCGGGAACAATGCGACAGGGAAATAACTCGTGATGAAGTCGGCTGTGTCCCATTCATGCCGGAGAAACACCGACCAGCCACTGAACTGTGGTAGACAATTTTTTATTTTTTTTCAAATGTCAAGTCGAGAATGAAGGAATACACTGGGCCACAGGGCACGCACCAGACAAATGATGAGGCACCAGACGACGGCATACCACGCTGCGAAAGGCTGCAGACGAGTATGGAACGGTAAGCTCTTGCGGTCGATTGCTTGGGCCTTCATGCCAGCATAGAACCGAGTATACGTGTAGGAGATGCCGAACCAGGTCAAAAGACCCGCGACGGAGGTCATATTGGCAAACCAGTTGAATACCTTGCCAGACCCCGAGTGGACACCCATGAATGCCAAGAGAGCAAATGCAGAGGAGACGATGAGTGCGTTAACCGGCAATCCGTTTCGAAGGGTCTTTTTGAATATCGCAGGAGCATTACCGGCAATGGCGAGACCATCTGTGGCGGGGTCAAGTCGAGCAATGGCTCAGCGGGGAGGGTTATGCCTCGAAAACATAACACTCACACAACGCGCGCGAACTCGTGTACAAATCACTCGAAGCCGCAGACCAAGCAGAGGTCAGAAGACACGCGTTAATAATCTACCGTAGGGAAACGAACCCATTCAGTCCGAACTTGATAGGGCTTTCGAGACAGCGCACCTGTGGGAGAGCCTTGATGCCAGAACGCTTGATAGCGATGACGAAAGGGGAGGCAGCGGCGGTGCCGGTTCCCAAAAGGAGGCCCGGGTCGTTTGACGGTACAAGCAAGCCAATGATGGTAACGCCGCCGATATAGAACAGCAAAATGCGAATGTACACGCGGCGAATTGCCTTCGGGATGTTTCGTCTCGGGTTCTTTGCTTCGCCAGCCGCAATCTAGAGGAGGAGAATTCAACCCTTCTCGTTCATCACCCAATGGCTATGCATGCAGAACTCACAGCGACGATTTCAGTTCCAATAAAAGAGAAGGCTGCCTGGGTCAGAACTGCCCACCAGCCGAGGAAGCGACCTTTTGCGCCGGCGATACCATCGAACTGAACGAAAGGACCAGGGTGTTTCCAATAGCGGAAGCCAAGACGATCGTGATCAGGACCACCGCCGAGGTCAAGGACTATGCCCAATATTATCAGACCTGAATGTCCATGTGAGCACCGTGGGAGAAGTGACGCAAAACAGCTCATAAGTTTACCCGTGATAGTAAGAACCTTGATGGAAGCAAATATGAATTCAGCTTCGCCATATGCACCTGTTGTCCAGATTTGGTACATGCCATCAGCTGCCGCGTATCAGAGGAGGAAATCAGGGTGACACGCCTGCTCCCATGAAGTTTATCGCGATTACGACCACCAAGCAAATCGTGATCCAAGCTGAGTTGACCTTTGTGTCTTTATCCCAAAAGTCGACCAAAACAGCTGCAGCACTCAGTTCCGCAGGAAGAACGATTGTCCAGTTGTACCAGTAATTCCAGCCCATCGTCTCAAAGCGGCCATCAGCAAAAGTTGCTCTCACGATGATATCGCGAATCCACATACAAAGGAGAACGCTGGGTCGACAAAGCGCTCTGCCAGCTTGATGTGGCCGCCGGGGACGGGAAGATAAGATACCATCTCCCCCAGGGAAATCTTGAAGTGATGGTCAAACAAACTCGAGACGACTGCGGAAAGAACGACGGCTCGCGACTGACCATGACGCTGTAGCATACTGAACCAACAGCTATATACCCCAGGAGGAGGCCGACAGGTCCTCCGTGTCTCAAAGAATTGGCAGAGCTCAGAAACAGGCCAGTCCCAATAACGCCTGGATCGATAGCGTGATCAGGAGGCTACGAGCGTATGGTCTCACGGTGATCACATACCTCCAATACTAAGTGGGAAAAGAGAAGACGTTCGACGAAAGTCGGAGAGAAAGAAGTTGCAAGTACCTAATCATCGCGACGTGTCTATTTTTCAGCTGGCGCTGAAGAGCCTGGTGGGGAGGCCCGGCATTCGACTCGACATAGTCGACCTTGTCTGTGTAGACATCAGATGCAGGAGTGCCTTTGTTGGCCAGGTCGTGGTCGTTACTAGTAGCAGACATGGCGAAAAGACGGACGGGAGTGGACTGGTGCTCATTGGGATTGAAGTACCCAGATATCTTTATATGTTAAGTTGAAACACTGCGCAGTGTGTGCTGATGGGCCGCCAATTCATGGGATACAGCTGGTGAAGCAGCTGTCTGGTGCTTCTTCGCGAGAATGGTTATTTGAGCTCCGCAGCCTGAGATAGCGCGCACAAGCAACGTGAACGCCCTGAGAGAAGCTGGGGCAGTGTCCTACATGTCACACCGCCAGGCCCAAGGTGGGAAATGTGAATTCCTACAGCTGTAGTGCCCGTCAACATACAGCGCTGATTGAAAAATAGAAACGCGTGGACAGTCGTTCGCCAGTGCTGAGTCAGCTGTATCTCAAGTAACGAAATGCAGCAATCATTTATTCTACAATTATTACTCTACAGTACAATTAGAAGGTAAGCGAAGGCTATGTCACGGTAGCAATGGCAAGACACAGGTTTATGCAACAATGGCGAAGTTAAAAGTTTTTCTTGAATTGGGGTCCTAATAGATCACATCTAATACAGCGCGTTGAGATAAATCGGCCCAAAAGTCAAGACCGAAACACATACCAGCCACTGCCAGAACGCCTCCCACTTATTCCTAGGAGGAGGTTCATCATATGTCTCGGCCTCAATCTCGGCAAGACCACTATAGAAATCCATTTCCGAAGCGGGAATTATTGGTGAACGCTTCCACAACTTCGCTCCAATGTAGAGGATCGGGAACAGAATAAGAGGAATGTAGTTAGTTATGAAAGTTGCTGTGTCCCAGTTATCCTTTAGGAATACAGCCCAGCCGCTGAACTGTAACACGCAAATACCATTGTCAGATCTCATGCACAGTACGAGGTCGGCAGGAGAACGTACGAAGGAAATGAAAAGGCAAGAAATCGCAGCGTACCAAGCAGCGTACGGCTGCAACTTGGAATAGTATGGGAGTTTGGTGCGATCCAGACCTTGCGCTTTGGTACCAGCGTAGAAACGGATGTATGTCACCGCAATGCCGAACCAGGTCAACAGACCAGCAACAGCAGTCATGTTGGCAAACCAGTTGAAAACCTTGCCCGAGCCAGCACTGACACCCATGAATGCAAGAAACGCAAATGCGGTCGAGCATAATAGAGCAACCCAAGGCAAGCCGTTACGAGTTGTGCGCTTGAAAATGGCAGGCGCGTTATGCGCAACTGCTAGACCATCTACAGAAACGTCGTTAGGAAACAAGAGCTAGGAAGAGTATTTCACACGAACAGAGGGCACGCGAGCTTGTGTACATGTCACTGGAGGCGGCCGACCAGGCAGAAGTTAACAGACAGGCGTTTATGATCTGATGCGATCGAGTGTCAGAGCGACGAAAAACAAGCAGCAGCGACGGCATACATGGGGGAGAACCTTGATGCCCGAACGCTTGATTGCAATGACGAAAGGGGAAGCAGCCGCAGTCCCTTTGGATTTATTGAGACCCAGATTTGGATCATTGGAGGGGACGAGGAGGCCGATGATGGTAACACCGCCAATGTAGAAAAGTAAGATGCGAATGTAGACACGACGAATGGCCTTGGGAAGATTGCGCCTTGGATTCTTTGCCTCTCCAGCGGCGATCTGTACATACAGATTGGGCAAACAACGTTATGGTGACGCAAAGAAGCACGTACGGCGACAATTTCAGTCCCAATGAAAGAAAATGCGGCCTGAGTCATCACAGCCCACCAACCCAAGAAGCGGCCTTTGGCCCCGGCAATGCCATGGTATTGAACAAAAGGACCAGGGTCTTTCCAGAATCGGAAGCCAAGACGGTCGTGGTCAGGCCCACCTCCGAGGTCGAGAACGATGCCAAGAATGATGAGACCTGAAATATCGTCAGGAAGATA
>QFDV01002322.1:145341-156100 GCA_003315845.1 Lactarius trivialis
ACCACCTCACTGGAGATGATGTCAAGCATCTAGTTGTCAGTTGAACTGAACTCAACCCAAGTTACCTACCTTATGGTCGCTCCAACTGAGAGAACACGTCAGTTGGTACCCGCGACACTTTTTGTTAGTTTTTGCGCTCTTGCCAGACCTACGCCTCGTCAAGGAGAATTCTTGGCGCTATTGTGCTCGCGGCTTACCTCGAAGAAACGTCTTCGATCCGCTCTTGAGACACCACGGCAACGTGTGAGATCAAGTGTGGAAAGTTTGGGACATGCGTCGAGGATGGAAAAAAGTCCTTCGCCTGTGCAACATGAACTCAGATTGATTCCATAAGAGGCAGAACCTACTGGAAAGTCTGGTTCCAGCAACTCCCAACGTCTCGAGTAACGGACAGTGGGATATATACGTCGCCGCGTCGTCGTCAACGCCAGTGCTATTCAAAGAAAGCTCCTGCAGTGAACAGGCTGCTTCCTCTGTGTCTCCTGGCGCGAGATGCAGAAGGTCTTGGGACCGAAGAAAAGACAATCCCGACAAGTTTAGCATCTGCCGTACAATGAGCGAGGGCCTGCACGCAGACGCCAGTTTTCATGGGCGAACCTTTAACCTTCTGCCCACGAGATGGACAAACTCTGCGATACTCTCACCGTCCCTTGCTAGCTTCGTGTTCCCCACGAGGCTGACGTTCTCTATGACCGTATTTTGTGACAAGATTGTAGTCAGAGTACGCAGGTGCTCGTCTTTCATGGTCATCGTCGACACATTTCCGTATGCGTATCTTTTGCCATGACTGCCTCCGAGGGCACCGATGTTCAGAGTACGCAGTCGTGATGCGATAGAAAGCACTCGCAGAAAGTCATCTGGCGACACGTCGGTCGAGGTTATGGACAACTTGTCTAGATTTGCAAGGCCGTCATTTGACGCAAAGTATGGGCGACGGATGTCCGTGAACGAGACGTCGACGCGTCGAAGGTTTGGCACCAGCGGAATCAAAGCGTTGATAGAGGTATCAGATAGAGAAGTCTGGCGTAGTTTGACCGCCCGAAGAGCTGGAAGAGAGAAAGTTCCATTAGTCAGAAGTTCGGTGTGTAGCTTTGCCACTGCGGCGTCGGTCTATAAGGAGGTCAGAATACGTGCGATGCGAAGAGGAGAGACAAAAATAGACCCAGCTGTTGATACCTGCAACTTTCAAAACCTCCAGTCTTTCTCTGCATTCGCGGAGGAGTGGGACCAAGGAGAGGGGGGTCACTGAGGTATAATTGAAATTGACCGAGGTTAGGGAGGGGCACTTCTCAGCCGCAGCTTTGACAGTCTTAGGACCAACGAGGGTACAACCACTATAAACGACAAATGAGATATTACGGATAAAATCCAGTGAGCTTCGGTACCATAGTGAGAGATCCTCAAGGGAGGGGTGTTTCGAGATGACGGCGGCAAACGATTGATCAGTCATCTTGTCGAAACCAATGAGATGTAGGCGAACAAGACTCGATTTCATGGACGCGACCGCGCCGACGGTATATTTACTGATTGGCGAACGTTCACCACCCACTCCACTGGTCAAAGTGATGGAGCGGCCGCGCAGGAAATACTTGCAATGGTTTGAACCGTCGAATGTACGACTACCGAAGGGCGAGGCGTACCTCTTTGACCAAATCATGGGAGAGTAGGTGAGGACAAGACGAACTGAGCATTGTAAACAGCGTTTGGACTATAGAGTCCGGGAGGTTCTTTAACCGAGAGGCAACTGCTTTCCACATTTTGCTTGGTTCCCATTGGCGAGGATCCTTGGACATCCTATGAAAGGAAGCGGCGAATACACGTGCACATATCACGCTCAGCGGCAGTACACGATTATCCTTGATGGTGCGAGTGGAAAACGCAGTAGCAGAGGGTAAGTTGACTGGGGTCACGACTTCATCTGCTTGAGATGGTGCACCAATGGTGCGATGAGCTCCAGTGCGGCGCCGTTTTGTTGCGACTCGCGCACGGTCCGACATAGTCAGAGTCAGAGTTTACGCTAATTCCCACGCTCATGATGGAGGGAAGCGCTCTACTACTACTAACCACAACAAGGGAATACACGCCTAGGCCTTCACATTAGGGAACAAAGTAGATACAAAGTCAGCCTGAGGCTGGCTGCCAGATACGGCCCTCGATAACATTTCACTTTTGGCGCTTCCTGAACATCGCGTTCGCCTTCCCCGGGATGCGCGCAGAATTAATGATAAGGGCACGTGGGGCCTGTTGTCCCTCCTCGAATTTGATATCATACGTTACAATCATATGTGCAAGTAAGGCCTTGAGCACGTTGATGGCGAAGAACCGACCAGGGCTGATAAAGGAATATGAGTGACTGCGATGGGCCGAGGCGGAAAAAAACAACCAAGTGTGTCGCCCATGTCCGAAAGGGAGATATCCTGCGGACGTAGAAGTTGCTGGATACTTTGTCACAACAACTCCATCGCGCTCACGGAGCTTCGCAAAGCGGAAGGCATCAAATTCCTCAGGATTCCGATAGATTTCACCATCCTTGTGGATAGCACCAGTCGGGGTGGCAATTAGCGTGCCCACAGGAACAGTGACTCCATTGGAAAATGTGAATGGACGTAATGTGAGACGGGGGGCCGACACTGGAAACAGGAAGTAGAGCATCAGTAACTGGAGTTTGGCTAGGGGGATCCAACGGACAAATGCCCGTGCCATCGCTACGCAGGGTCTCCCGTAAGAAGCTGTCCATCTTGTACATCTTGTCCATCCCGGCCTTGGTCCAGCCTTCCTCTGCTACTGCAGTCTCGACCTCGTTGCGGAGGGGTTCGAAATATTCTGGTTGGGAAAGAAGTCGGTATAATACATTCGTAATCGTCTGTATGTACTCGCAATCAGTGGCTCGTGAAGAGATCGGTGTGGCTCGCCTTGGAGGTTGTATGAATACCCGCAAAGTTAACCAAGAGCAATCGCCGTGCAACGCCGTCAAGGGACCTTTCCACTCCTTTGGCCTGACTCATGAGCCACATGAGGATGTCATTCTGAACCTCCACATAAATAATAACATTAACATTGAGCGAAGTGGATCGGCGAACCGGTTTGTCGTCCCAATCATCACCAAACTCCTCCATTTTCGCAAAACGGTCCTCAACCATGGGTCTGATGAAGTCCGTTTCCTGTCGGATTTGCGATGGAAGGTTAGATATTGCGCGCGCAACGATTCTGACTCCAGCTCAATGATATGGACTCGTGACAAGATATGGCGACGTACGGCTTGAGAGGCTTCGGAAACATGCTGATGATTGTCCCGAATTTTACAACATTGACCGCAAAGTTTAAATTCAGACTCTGATAGTCTGGATCTCGGCCTATTTGAGACACTTAAAATATTGATTGAATGGAATTAGCGGAGAGATTTCACGCACACAGTGGAGTCCCGACAAACACACGATTCGTGGTCGCGCAAATCACACGTTGCATCGTTTCGACGACGGGAACTTTGACCCAATCTGCGCCCCACATGAGTTCAAAAGAATCACCTTCTTGACTACAAATTTGCCACACACCATCACCATGCACGGGGATGAAAGCATCAAGAGACCTGATGAGCTCGTCATGTACCTCTTTGAAAGTGTCCGCGATGTTCCGTGTCAAATTCGATCGTACCACATCCGCGTGATACTCATTATGCAATTCCAACAGGTCTAGTGTATATTCAGACTGGAGGTACTGGAATAATCGATGTGAATATGAGGCAAGGGTGCGAGGGAACATGAGTACCTCGATTAGTGGTACAGTCGGGGACAGGACGTCATCTGGAGCCTTCGCCATATCTTCGATCTGTTCAGGACTCGAAGTAAGGACCATCCACCTCCGTAACGTGGCAATCTTGAATAAACCTCGTCCTGTCTGAGAATTAGATCTAGCATCAGCTTAAAGGAAGGTCACTATAATATAATGACAAAAATATTTACTTTTTCATACCCATATTTGAGCATGGAAAGGCCATAAATGTTGAAACGGATAGCAGAGATGTATGAGAGGATCGGGTCAGAGAATCCGACAGTAGGAATAGCATCGAGCTGAGAACCACCAAAGTCGATCAACGAATGAAAGGGGAAATACTATACGGTGTAGGGCTGACCAAAGGATCCCTCCTGTACCAGCTAGCAAATAGAAAACCTACGAAAAACGATGCAACGAGGGACAATGCCAGTGGCCCGAGGGTGGAGTCATCAGCGATCATGTTGTCACAAGAGTTGGATTCTACCCGGTGGGTCAATTCGGTGGATTGTACAGACTATAAGCAAGTGCAGAGTGCGTATTTGTATCGGCATGCCGCAGTACCAGCTAGAGTAGTCATGCAAATAGATTTTCCATTGTTACCAAAGTTGAGAATTCTATTGAGTCCGAGTCCGAGCTCCGCGCTCAGGCCGCTCAAGCTCCTAGGGACAACAATTGCACTTTTGACTACTCACGTCATGATAGATTTTGTAGATCTGGACGTTAGGAAGGGTGAAGTCCATGAGAGCCAATGGTCGCACATATCGCTTTCAGAACAAGTGCGGAGAAGTCCCCCAGTGGCCCACTGTTATATTTCCGTCTTGACGACGCACCTCAAACACTTCGGCTCCTTCCCACTGAGGACCTTCCAAGAGAGCTTCGACTCCGAACACTTCGGACGTTCGACTCGGAGAAGAGCTTCGACTCAAATACTTTGTCCCCGCTCCAAGCCCGTTTAAGTACATGGGGGAAACCACAGGTTGTGTTGAACCGGGATGAAGTGGAACGCATTTCCGCTGGAGATGACATCTATAGTGCGGGTTCGGAAACTGTGATGGTAAGAAAGCGCGTGATGCACTAACGCTACCGGTCAAAAAAGGGTGTCAACGGCAAGGATGTAGTCCAAAGCCAGCACCCAGCTACTACGAACGCGAGCAACCCGGACGTGAAATTCCACAATATCCCTTCGACCTGTTCAACGACCGGACTCTCATTCCTGCCAAATAGTCGCAATAGACGCCGGGGAGTGTGTACGAATAGAATGTGGAGTAGATTAAATGGAGGCGGAAAATGGTAGGGCACCGAATACTCTGCGACAGCGGTCGCAAAAATCCTACGTGATCGAAGGCCAACGGCCACTGAATACTTGTCCCATGGGCAGGCCGGTTGAGATGAGATGGGAAGCAAAGACGCGCTGAACAGCACAAGTAACACCGATGAACTAATCATGAAGGATACGAGCATGCTCCAGAAAAGTATGAATGTCACACGAACTTCCATGGGCGCCAGTCCCGCAAAGGTCGATAACGTCGAAAGGCGAGGAATCGAATCCTCCAGGGCGATGGATAGGAAGAAAGAGGCGAGAAGTGTCGCTGGGAGGTAGAAAAGTACACCAGGGTAAAGCGTTCTGGTGAATTCATGCCATAGAAGAGTGGCCAGTGGTAGCGTGGCTTCGGGGGAGAACAGGAAATTAGGACTCGGGGTTCGAGGGACATGGAGCAACAGAACGTGGAGGACAAGGGCGTACAGTAAAATACTGTACGAGCTGTCGCCTGGGAGGGGGCTGTGAGGGAGACTGAGAAAGAAAGCACCTGCAACGAGGACAAATGGGGCGACTAGGAATGTAGGTGGCCTGAAAAGCGAGGCGGTAGAATAGATTATCAAAAATGCTTCTTTTGCTGTCGGTGAGTTCGGGGTCGTGGTGATTATCGCCCGTCCTGGAGGGTGAAGAATATAGTCTGAGAGGAGGGCCAAATACACCAGCTGTAAGAGAATATCTACAGCATGCACGACCCTGGACACACTGTCAAATAGTACTGGAAAGGAATAGGCTGATGCTCACCTTGGGGTAGCCACGGAAACAAAGCGTTGCAAGATCCGTCGAGAGAGAGACCCACCAGGAGTGAAGGCCTTTCCGTGCGTCCAAGTGTGAAGCAGGCTCAGGATGACAAGTTTATGCGATAGAAGACTTGAAGGTGCATCCGGATTCTTCAAAATGTCGATAACTGTGACGAAAAGGGTCAGTTACTTCCCAGCAGAGCCCGTTGAGAAGCATACCTCGAACAGAGAGCGATCCACCCTCTTCTAGAGGATGTGCAGACCAGAGACAGTCCTCGATCTCTCGTGTGCTCCTGCTGACTCGAAGAAACTCCTCCCAAGTTATCATACAGCGACGCTCTAAATCCTCCGAATCGAGAGACGACATACGCCCCATTGACCACTGTTCCCAAATGTCTGTACCTATAGTGGGTTGGGGTACCTTGGACAGGAGATACAGTTGCAAGAGGACGATCATCTTGAAGGAGACTTGCGTTGGGACACCGGCGGGGGGAGATAATATTATAGTGGGATCTTCATCCAGTAACTGAAGACCATGATGACGGATGTGATTGACGACTGGGGCGAGAGGAGGCAACGTAGGGCTGGAGTTGTCGGCTCGACCAAGAATCAGCGGTGTTGTTTCCGTCGGTTGAACCATCACTGGCACTGGGCCCTTGCTTGCAAGCTTGCAGCGTCGAACGTCGAACCCGATGGTCCCACCCGCGAACGTCTCTCGGGTCTAATGTCCACCTCGAATCAGGTACTAGTTACTGCTCAAGGCCTTGCGTCAGGTGAGCGGCGGGCTTTCCGCTTCTCACGGTGACGTGCCGCAACAACAACCTCGTCTTCTCATCTCAGTACTACACAATTCACACGCCCCATTGCGCTCTTCATCTTGTTGTACCTCTTTCGCATAGCCGCCATTGTGACATATCAATACACCCTTTGCGGCTTCTTCACGTCGTCGCTGTTCGTCTAACACGCCCTGGCTTCCCTACGCATCTTTATGACAGCCTCTGTTCGCAGACCGTAATCGTTCTCCTCGCCAACATCTTCTGGAATTGTCGTGTGCCTTCATCCTAAGATTTGGATTCGGCCCCGTCCCTTATTCCATTCGAAGATCGTATCAGAACGTTCTCTTGTTGTCTGCGTTTCCGAGTCTGGAATCAGGTCCAACAGCTACTTCAATCGGCATTCTTGACATCTCTTACACTAGATCGACGCTTTGCTTGAGATTGTTCTAGCCAGCGCAGTACGACAATCAGCTCCGTTCTACGTTATGTACCTGAGCTTACATCTCTCTCGGCTCGACGTTGTCCACCAAGACGATCGACTCGTTCTGAGACCAAGTCTACATTAGTAACAAGTAACACGTCTCACAGAACGACGACATATCATATGTTGAGGATACTGTGGGTGACGTACACGTCACCGGACCCTACGCGGGAGCCTCAGGCTGTAGCAGGACAATCAGGGCTGAACCAATGATATAATAACCCAAAGAAAACTATTGGCCGATTCAACCTCTTGCGTTTGTTGATTCTTCCGATGGTAAAACCGCTAGAAGAGCGACTCTGCCGTAGAAAGAGTATTGTAGGTGCCGTATAGGCGAAGAGTATGAGGAACAATGAAGTCAAAGAAAGGACAGGAGCAAGATGATAGAGTGACGATTTTGGATAGGCCAGGTTCATAGTGCTAAACGCACCGAGGGTATGTATACTTGAAGCAGTGTTCTTTGAAGTACAGGACCATGCTTTCCAAGCAGCAAGGAGGGATGCACAAACTTAGGAGATTTAGAGGGCCGTGATGCCTCGACCAACCACATTTTTCATAAAAACACTCAAGTGTTGGCACGATAGTATGAGTTGCTTGGCGTGTTCGAGCATTGGGCCTGAAACCGGATGTTATCACTGACTGTTGCATGACGGTACTAGAATTGTGCAGGTTTGCACAACGCCCATGAACACAGTAACAGGGACGAATAACTCATACCCCAACACAAAGAATGCCGCCTTCTCCCCTCTTCTACGCGGACAGAGATTGTTTTAATCGAGGCCCTTGATGCTAACTCAGACTCAAATGGCGCGCTCAGGCGAGATCGGTCCATTGGTGGACAGCCACAAACTGAAGGTGACCATGGTAGGTAAATTGCCTCTCTGTTGACCTGATCCCGTCAGAATTGCGCCACTTACTTTGAACGCTCTGTGGATGAGGTCGACCACCATGTCCATCTCTGCTGTGGACCGTGGGGGCCCCGTAGAAGCGGAGGCCTTGGATACCTTTTCCCACTTCGTGTTCGTTGGGGTCAAGGAGGTTGCGCGTCTGCCAAGTGCCGTGATCACGGCGTGATCGGAGCGCATCGAGCTCTCCCCAGTCGACCTCCGTGCCATTAATGTACAGCGGACTGCTGCCGCCGCGAGGTTGCGCAACGTGAGGTCATGCTGAAATATGTGCTTTGATTATCACAAACTAGTCAAAGTGAATGAATGAAGTGTTTGACGTATGACAACGACACAGGTCTCGAGTGGTAACTACTTGATCCGTTTAAGCTGTAGGCACATAATGAGAGTTTGAGCGGATGCCAGTGCATGGTGCGACGTACCTTCTCCGTGTTCCTGAAGACTCTATTGTCGAGGTTGACAGTCTTCTCCTCAATGCGCCCAATACGATTGTTCTGGCTGTCAAGCTCCTGACCCATCGCTGATCCCAATGCCTTGAGCCTTTTTGCCACGTCCGAGATTTCGTCAAGATTGTCGTCGAGTTCATCTTCCAGTTCGTCATCAGATGCGGTGGCCTCGAACTGGTAGCGCTTCCTCTGTTCCTTCTGAAGTGCCTGCTGAGCAGCGGTCCTGGGACGCCTCCCATTTAGCCCCGCCCCAATGTCCTCCTCCCGGGAGCCATAGGCTGACGCGTGACCCAAGCGATTTTGGGTCCCGCGTACGTCCAACGTGGCCTTCTCATGTTCGTCGCGTTCCTCTTCGTAACGCTGTAGCACTTTCCTTTCTTGCGCAGCGCGTTTCGCATCCTTGTTAAAGGCGATAACCGGGCGGAATATCGAGCGATTGAGTTGCTTGAGCTCGTCGGTCTTATCCTCCGCGCGTTGAGAGTGGCCTTTGGCCACATCTATATGGCGCTCTGTGTTGGCAAGTTTCTCTGCAATCAAGGCCCACGGTTAAGTCTGAGGTCGACGGGTCACCAGCGCGAACGAACCTGATTGACTTCCCAACCTATTAATGGTGTTTCGAGCAGTCTCTTCAGCCTCACGGGCCATCCGGAGGGCATTGCGCGTAGAATTAACACTATCCTGCTTGACGAATTTGGTCTGTTGCTTGATACCTTCTACATCCTCTTCGTTCTCCTCCCCTGGCGCGGGCTCGCGCAAAGTCGGTCCGTCGTGGGCAAATCGGCCAGCCGATGCCTTTTCCGGATTGTAGCCAGAGAACAGCTCACTTCTGTCAGTATCGAGGTTGCCTTGTCTACGTGAGTAGACATCGACGGGATTGTTTCGGTGGTAGCGGTCACGGACGGCGTCGGTATCGGTGATATCGGTGGAAGCAGACCTGCTGCTGTACGGTTCGCCTGTCGAGCTAGAGTCGACGGCGGGTATAACTTCCTTGCGTTTGCTGAACCAGGACATGATGGTACGAGAGAAAGATGAAAGCGTCGCCGTTGCATCAGTTGCCACAGCTCGGCTGGAGCTGGCTGGATCCAGGAGCTCGCGGCGGCATGCGCGAGTTGCCAAGTTACAGTTACACAGGTAACACCGGCTGATCCTGGCTACTAGTCTCGTGCCCAAAATGAGCACCACGATAGAACCCGACCAACCAACCCACGAACGTCCCTCGGGTCCAATCTCCACCTCCAGTGCGGACCTGGAATCAGGTAGTCATCCTACTCAAGGCCTCGCTGGTATCTTTCGTCAGGTGAGCCTGCCCGACGCCGCAACAACCTTCGTCTTCTCATCGTTGGCTACAGTCCGCACACCCCGTTTCGCTCTTCGTCTTGTACCTCTTTCGCATAGCCGCCATCGCAACATACATCCTTTGCGGCTTCTTCACAGACAACTATGTCGTCTCTGTCCGTCTAGCTCGTCCTGGCTGTCCTACACATCTCTTATGACAGCCTCCTGTTCGCAGACCGTAATCGTCGTCGTTCTACTCGCCATGGACTTTTGGAATTGTCGTGTGCGTCCGTTTTGAGTTTTCTTTGGATTGGGCATCATCTCTTATTCCATTCGCATCTCGTGTCAGAACGTTGCTGGGCGGACTCTCGTTGGTCTGCGTTTCTGGAACCAGGTCCGCTGACCCTATAGTTGATATGCGAATGACAATGACGGTAAACAGGTAGACGATGATGGAGAAAGCTATTGGATTTTTGAAAGCAGAGACGTAGGTTGCCGTCTTTTTTTTGTTTATTGTTTGGTAACATCGAGCACATTCTTCGCGTAAAAAGCCATCGCGACCTGCCAATCCCATAGACTCTCGGTGAGCCTTTTACTACGCATTCTTGACAGCGCTTACAGTAAATTCACGCTTTTTTTTTGAGATTGTTCTGGACAGCGCTATACGTCTTTCCAGCCCTTTGGCTTGGCCTCTTTTTTGTGTCCCTGCTCAAGTTCAATCTATCGTCAGTTAAAAACTCTGCCTTGATCGCTTTTGTGACACTGGGTCGTAGATTCGTCCCCATCGTGGTGCTCGCCCTCGTTTTCAATGTTACAAATGTCGTCGGATTTACGTATGCGTGCGTGCCTCCGAATTTTCTCAGTCCTTTCGTTCCTTTTCTCACCAACCCCTCGTTAGCGACCGTGATGCCAAAAAGCGATGGGCTCAGAACATCGTCTCCTCCAGCTGGTCTATTGGCGGTCTAGGTGGGCAGATGCTGACTGGTGTTGTAAAGAACAGCGTGGGCAGAGTCTTTGGATCGTAACTTGCCCACTCGCCCTCTTTAGCTT
>QFDV01002322.1:156119-181659 GCA_003315845.1 Lactarius trivialis
AACTTTTTTTTACAATGGTAGCGAGACCTGCTTCGCGGATCCATTGTGCGAGACAGTGCGGGAGAATGGTATGCACAAGAGGAAAATAAGACAATGAAGTGAGAAATGTGCGATTGCGTAGGTGCTACAGCTTGGGAGATGCAAGTGCAAAGCGTGTCAGGTATCACACGAAATACCCCAAAAAAAAAATAAGTAGCCGAGTCCGTTGAAAAATAAAAGCGTGCTTGTGCGAATCCGGAACATAAACATCTGAATATGAATACAAGTCCGTGAACGGCAAGAAAAAAAAAATTGCGTGAGACAGGTAGCAACCGGTGCCAGTGATCCATATTGCCATACCGATGCAATTTGCGGATCAGTGAATTCCGACCCAACCTCTTGCATCAACACGCGCGTGTGCGGTGGTCGGGGTCGAAGGCATCATGAGGCCAATTAAGGACTTTCTCCGGGCGTCTGACTTTGTTCTAGGTGTCGCCGATGAAGGGAATGGGACAGAGACGGGGTTGGAAGTCAGAGTCATGGCAGAGGGGGTGCACGCTGAAAGTGTCGGGGAAGGTGGGAAGACGAAGAGGGTTTGGGAAGGTGTCTGCAGAGCTGGTTTGTGAATGCTTTGAGCTTGGGGTGTTTGTTGCGTAGATTGCGATAACTTCCAGGTGTGGAGAGAGACAGGCATAGTGGCACGGGACTCTTTCCTGGTCCGTGGTGCCAGAGTTGTTGGGACGGTCGGTGTTGGGACAGCATTGACGGGGGAGTCGGGTACGGTCGGTAAAATGTCAAGAGGAGTGGGTCTCCGTCTCGTCTTTGAGATTGGGCGATGAGACGCGTCAAAAGTTGACTTGAAGGCGGTGGGTAGCTTAAAGGACGTTCTCCTAGCCGAGGGAGGAACGCGGGAGTAATGGCTCGTTTCACCGTCACTCGAGGCATCGGATGGAAGGTGCCCGTCCCAAGGAGAAGGTTGGGCACTAGATTTGTCGAAGCCACCGCCGACGCCGAGTAACTCTTG
Source organism: Lactarius trivialis (assembly GCA_003315845.1). NCBI lineage: Eukaryota > Fungi > Basidiomycota > Agaricomycetes > Russulales > Russulaceae > Lactarius > Lactarius trivialis. The sequence goes on from QFDV01002322.1 coordinate 157,123, forward strand.
TTCTTCGTTTTCCTCGACCAAGTTTTCGCTAAGTACACTGTTGCAAGTCATGTTACTCGCGATGGAACCGGTCCTCTTCCGAGCTGAGTATCGACTCTTCCAAGCGGGACCCATACCGATACCAGAGCCAACCGAAGAAGAGGACGACTTGCGGGCCAAAACACGGTCCTCCATGGCCTTGTCCAGAGCTTTGGCCTCACGTTGCATCTCGGTGCTCTCTTGATCGGGTCTGTCATCATGATCCGACGCATCGTCAAGTAGCCTCCGACGACGATCCCATTCCTCATCTGACGATGGGGTAGGCGACAAGAAATGAGCACGAAGCACCTTCTCATAATCAAGGAGTTGATAAATTAATCTATAACGGGGAATGAGATTGCAGGACGGTGTGACGGATGTGGCTATACTGACGACATATTTGGACCGACCCATTTACTTTTTTGTTTCACATATGCATAAGCGGCTTGCATTCCTTTGAGGTCCCAGACTTGTTGGGAAACCCAAGGTGAACGGAAAGAGGCAGCGCGCATAACGAGGGCGATCGCCAAGGTAGCGGATCGAGAAATACCACATTGACAGCTGTAGATGTGTCAATGTGGATCCTCGATAGAAGATCGATTGCAACGGACTGAATCAGGACACCCTCTCCACGAGCGAGCGATTGATCGACAAAGGCCATAGCCTCAGGGAAACCACGTTGGACCAAGTCAGACTGCCCGTGAGACCACTGCAACTTGAGGTAGTGCAGCCCCGGCCTCCCAACACCGTCAGCCGGATAATATGTAGCTGGATTGACGACGGCTCCGCCTGGGAGTTCATTCGTCCGCTGCATCTGCGGCGTGTCTACCGGCATCAATGAGTCCAACGCAGAGACAACCTCCTTGGCAACATTGAGAATGGATCCAATTCCCCTCGTAACCAGACCGCGCCAATCGCGGGCGTTGTCTTCAGCGCCCAACCATATCTTGGGAAGAATTTCAATTGGGCCATCGGGATAAGGCGCGGTCGGAGAACCATCCTCCTCCCTGCGGAGGAACATAGAAGAGTTTGATACGATAGAGGTGCGTCTGCTCCGGTCTTCCTGAGTGGTGTGATCTAGCTGGAAATCACTCGGGGGAATAGCTAGAGAACTCGAGGAAGACTGGGTGGATAAGTTAAGGGATAGCTTCTTCATATTTCTCGACCGAGACTTTTGGGGAAGGGGGAATTGAAAAGACCCAGACTCTGAAGTTGCCGGAGAGACAGCGGAGGTAGAAGCAGAACTATGCCCAGGAACTAGGGCATTGGTAGCACTTTGGGTAGGTGTGTCAACGTGGAGGCCTGGAGGCGGTCCCCTCTTGCGTGGCGCTGGTGCTGCTGTCGAGGAAGGTAGCATGATTCACGCGCTGCGTGATGTTACAATCTCTTTGTGTGTTTTACACTCTTAATGTGCCTCAGTCAGCAGAAAAAGAAGAAAAAAAAGAGGAAAGGAGAAAAGAGAGAGAAGGGGAAAAAGGGAATGATAGTAAACAAGAAGGAGAGACTCGGAAAAAGAATAAAAGTGCGGGTGTGTGGAGGCGAGTAAACAAGCGTTGTGGGGGTCACAACCGCAACCGGTGTCCCGGTGAGATCGGGTCTTGGTTCATGCCAAATCATCTCCAGCTATTATTTCTCGGCTCTTTCCTCCTCACTCTCTTCACTCTTTTCGCTCTATCCAGTTATCTTCTTTCAAAACTTCGCCAGGCAGGCTACGATATCTCAGACTTGATCCTCCTTGGTCTTCCACGCTCGAACGAACCTACTCATCACCTTCCCATGACAACCGTAGTATCTTCTGTCCTAGACGTTCGTCAGAGCGTCGTCATTGTCGCCATTCTCCTTACAGTGGCCAGTAGCGCCTTCATCTATCTCAAGTTTGGTCGTTCTGGCACGTCGTTGGGCATAACTTACCCTACACAGTCATCCTCTGACCCTCCATTAGCTAGGGAGCCCGTTCTTGACCCGAAGGAATGGAAGGAATTTTCTCTCAAAGAAAAGAAAGTCGTTTCTTCAAACACTGCGATGTTCGCGCCTTTTTCTTGCATTTTTTCGTCCACATGTTGATGGGCAAATCATAGCTATCGCTTTGCTCTTCCACACCAAAATGACGTGCTCGGCCTCCCCATTGGCCAACATATATCTGTCTCTGCGGAAATAGATGGCAAGGAAATCATGCGTAATTACACTCCTACCAGCAGCGACGACGACCAAGGCCATTTTGATCTCCTTATCAAGGTATTTCCCATTTTGTCTTTGTGTTCGACCCTCCCTCATTATTTTCAGTCCTACGAGAAGGGCAACATCTCCCGCTATGTTTCCTTCCTCAAAATTGGCGACAAGATTCGCGTTAGAGGTCCCAGAGGCCTATTCAACTATACCCCCACGTTGTCTCGTGAAGTTGGCATGATTGCTGGTGGCACCGGCATCACCCCAATGCTCCAAATCATCCGCGCTGCACTAAAAAACCCTCAGGATCGCACCAAGCTGAGCCTTATCTATGCCAATGTCAACTACGAAGATATCCTCCTCAAGAAGGAACTCGATGAGCTGGCCGATAAATACCCCACGCGATTCGAGGTTTTCTATGTTCTGAATAATCCCCCAACTGGGTGGATCGGTGGCGTCGGATTTGTGACTAAGGAGCAGATCGCGACGCACCTCCCAGCTACTCACGACAATATCAAAATACTCCTTTGTGGTACGTAGGACGTCGTGCACAGACTTCAGCTTGCTCATGATTCTATATGCAGGTCCTCCCCCTATGATGACTGCAATGAAGTGCGTCTCACCCTGTCATACACCGCCAAGTGGCTGACTTATACCCACCAGAAAACATCTTGACGAGCTCAAATACCCAGCTCCTCGCACAGTCAGCAAGCTCGTAGACCAGGTGAGGTGCCCTGCACGTCTAATTCCCTCGTACTTATTTCGCTTCCAGGTCTTCTTGTTCTAATTAGACGAGTATCTGCATCTTTACGATGACGTAGATCTGTGCTTAATTAATTGCCAGGCACATTAATTTGGTACATTTGTCACTAGAGTCAAATGTGTCTCTTTCAACTGTTCACTAGCCAACTTAGCACGGGAAACGTCTGCATCATGTATATACATTCACTGTTGGAGCTGGAATAAACTCGAGAAATTATCATAATGCGAGGGGGAGCTTGTTGAGATCGGGCGTCGAGCTCTCGAGCATCTCCTGCCTGGTTTCTAGCAAACTTGAAGATATGAGCTTGGGGCGTGATCAGGGTTGTTTGGGAACTTACATCCTCTTAATCTCATCCGCAGCTGCGATACCAACCTCAAACTCCCTCTCAGTCGGCTCCCGATCGGCCTGCCTTGCCAGCTGTACTGCAGAGTCGTAATAGTGCAGCGGAGACAAACCGTCCTCGTCAGTGGGCATGAGTGGCGCAATGAAGCGGTGGTGGTGAGACATGCGATCGTTAGGCCTGAGTGGCGGTAGGCTTGGAATCAACAGACGGGCCTGCGCATCTATAGGAATGCTGCGTCAAAAAAAGGGGGGGATCGACTGAAATCATCAAGTCTGGGACGTACCGAGATCTGGGACCGTATCGAGGAGAAATCGCCTAAAGCAGATCCCGTCCCACCGGGTGCCTTAGCAACCGCTGAGCCAGCCCAAGCTAAGGAAACGAAAGCCGAAAGAAAGCGTACCTGGCCTGCCCCATCCCTCCCGGTATGCGTCTTTGGGCAAAGACTCGAAGGAAATTAGACAGGCGCGCGAGTACTCCTGCGTCAGAAATTCATGCACATGCTATATTATACGAGCCGGGCCAAGAACTCATCAGTCGTCGTCGGTCTGCAAAAAAGTCTGCGAACCGCCCGAGCACCTTTGGGATATCACCTTTCCTGAGCGCAACGCGACCCCTCGACAACCGATGCAGCTTTCTAAACATCGATATTCTGCGCTTCAAGCAAAACGCCAAGGACCCGAAGAGCTTCTCTCATCGTCACCAAACAAAACATACAAGCCACTGAGGGAACAAAGAACGCACTACGATGCTGTAGGCAATGACAATGATCAAGACGTCGATATTGTTCTTGAACGACCTCGGTCTCGACGTGCGAACGGCTTGGGAGAGGAATCCGACCAAGGACACACCAACGGCGAACACGAACACGAGCCAAGCGAAAATGTTGAGCACGCCCGTGAACAGCTTTCTAAGACGGCGCGACATGCTTGTTTCAAGACAAGACCGCGCGGCGCTCAGATGTGTAGTAACATGGACGGTGACAAGTGTAAAGTGCGACGACTGCGCTGCATGGCATTGAAAACCTTATTCCAAGGTTAGGGGTTAGAAAAACTACATCCAGATGTATCTAGCGAGTGCTAAAGATGCAACATTCTTATCGAAAGAACAAAGAAGAGAAAAAAAAAAGCAAGAAGTTGANNNAGAGGTTGATAATCCAGCGCTCCGACGCGATATCATCTGTACATTTAAACCTGAACGTTTTGGCTGTGGGCAGACTTAGCAAAGAATATAACGCAAGAGGCAGGGGTATGTGACTCACGGGAACTCCCCGATTACATTGCCCGGGGGACTGTACTCGCATACATAATAGTTTGCAGGCTATAGCCCTCAACATCAGCGTGATCCCACAGTGACGAGTGAAATAATCTCCAGACGCACCCCGAAACTTGCGTCAAAAATGCCGCTGCAGCTTTGGACCGCACAACCAACTTGAGTGGTCGACTTCCAGACCACTTGCGTAAAATGCGAAGGCTGCGGATTGCTGGGGTCGTATTGGGCTGCGTGGGAGTGTCTCAGCGTGTGTTCCGCGCCACACAGTCGTCATACTGCAACTCACGAGCTTCAGAGGTCCAAGAGTTGATGGCGTCGTCGATGCTAAAATCTCCAGTACCAGCAGCAAGATTCTCTGTGTAACAAACCATTGAGTGATCACGGAATCATTTCCGAGGGCGAGCACTTACCGCCATATGGCCCGAGAGAGCCGCCGGAATGCTTAAAGACGCAGCCATCGGCCCATTGTTGCGCTTTGGCAGCTAGTTCGGTGCTCCAAGTGAGAGGGGAAGCCCCATGTGCGGCACGGGCGGTGTTATGAGCTGAGAGGTAAGTAGAGATGTCATCAGACGATGTACTAGAACTGCCCGAGGCCGAAGAGTTGGAAGTAGATGGGGTCTTAGGGGTGGGGGAAGGCGACGGAGTGGTTGACGTGGGTGCTGGGGATGTGGATGCAGGAGGCGCCTTTGTAGTATTGGGGCTAGGAGATGGGTGCGGGACTGGAGATGTCCCTGAGTGGTGGTGGGTGGAATGCGACACCGTGGAGGGATCAACAGGTGGGGGCTTCGAATATCCAAGCAATCCATGCTTATGTTTGCATGTAGTGATGCAAGCATCTGCTTGCTGCGAGTTATGCGGCGCTCCGAAGGCGACGTGCGAGGAAACGAGCGCAAGCACGACGAAGAGCAAGGGGGAAAAGCGAAACATGACAACGCTAGAACGAGTGTGGAGGTGAAGAGAGTGTTAATAGAGAAGGAAAGGGGGAGATGGCAGCCAAGGACAACCAAGAAAAGGCTGAAGGTTGAGTAGTGATACGGTGCATGAGCGAAACGGCCAGTCTTATAGCCTCACGAGTTGCTGCGCGCCACAACCAATATTACTACAGTAATCGTCGCTAGGGACAACGGGCACCATCATGGATCCTTGCAACGGGCTTGACAAATAGTTGCTAGTCCATTTGCATAGAATGTGCGCTGAGTGAGCTTGTCAGAGGAAGAGTAGACAGTGCGTCCACTATGGAACTTGAACATCAACATCAACAACGGGAGCAGCAGCAGCAGCAAGTCAAAGTACCTCACTACGTACTCGTCTCCAGCTCATCCAAGGCTCAACCTACCACGGCGATTCCGGCGACTGCGGCGGCCGTTCCTATTCTCAGTCATCCAATACTCCAATATCACTATGCCAATGACAGACCTCTTTCCCTACTTCCCGAATCCGGTAGCGAGCAGGTTTTACTCTTGGATTACGATCCACTGAGTCCGGCCTCGACGCGCGTGCAGAGCATTTCGGGCAACGCAGCCATTACTGGGATCAGGGTAACAGATGCACCTGGAGCAGGGACTGCTGAGGAGGACGCGTGTTGGAGTAGCAAGATGTTTGTTCTAGAGACGACCACGTTCGAGTCCAGGTTTGTACGAACACCCAAACAGCGATGTCCCATGCTGAGATACTTCCCTCGAAGGGTCCTCGCGGACGACAGCGACCCCAGGGCAGTGCTGGCACAATTTAAGCAAAAGTACACGTTTACCGATGTTTCCTGGTTTTTGCCTGTAATTGACCCATCTCCACGACAGCAACTCCATTATTCAACAGGTACTCGATTATGAGGTATTCCTCAGTGATTAGTAGCTGGTAGTAATTATACAAAGAAATATGAGATGTGTGCACGTTTGAAAAGCTCCTGAATGAGTACCGCGGCGCGCGCACCGAACGGGGGAATGGGAGAGGCAGGAACGCGTCCGAACCGACCCCCCAACACACACACAGCCACTCTCTTTCCCTCTTCCCGCTCCTCCTCCTCCTCTTTCCTTTTCCCGTCTCGCCCTCCATGCCGACATGCAGGCGGAAGCGCGTGCTCCTCACAGAGCCACTACCCTCCCTCCTCCAAGCTCTTAAATCCGATCCCAACAAACATGTATACTACCTACCAAAGACGGGTGAAATATTCGACACTTACGAGCAAGTATCCGTCTTGTCATTGTGTCGTCCTCACCATTGACGCGCTCCCCTCTTCCTCCCCAACAGCACTTATGCTGCACGAATGTCCTTCTACCGTTTGAAACAGTTCCAGTGTGAGGTTACTGGCAAAAGTGGCCTGGACTACTTTCAGGCCCTAGAGAGTGAGCAACTCGAGGCGCGGACCATGCACTCGCGCTTTCCCGAACGACTCAAGCCTGCGATTCTCAAAGCTGTTCAATGGCGTGAGTGACACCTCATCCCTTACCCCCTTTTCTAGGTCGCTGAGCGCCATCGCCGTTAAAGAGGTAATGGGGCGACTTGACCATCTGGTTGAAGCGGTCTATGAGCGGTATAAAGACCGCTACTTCAGCGACGAGAGTGCGTTGGCTTTTCTATTTCATGGATTACAATAGAACTGAAACTGTGTCGTAGAGATCTATGTGGACATTCAGGGGGACAAGTACCGCCCCTTGCCATCTCAATCTGTTCTGAGCTGATGTATTTTGATGCTAGGTTTATGGCGCGCGTAGTGGAAGTATTTCTACCCCGATTAAATGGCACAGTCAACGGTGAATCGACTGACGCTGCTCCCGTTGCTTCAACATCTTCATTTCCTCACGCCAATGACCAATGTATCCCTCATCAAATCCACGGAGACCTCAAGATTTCGGCCAAGGAGGTCAATGCCGCTGACGACCCGGTCAAGTACTTGTATAAGGTACAAATTCTAGAGGAAGAGAAACCAGAAGGACGCGACAAGCACACCGCGTCCACCAAGGAGGCTCGCGCAAAATGGAACGGCAGCATCATGGAAGTCCGTTGCAGTGTTATGAGGTGGGCATCTTGCGTCTGTCCTGTCATCTCTCTTGATTTACTTCCACAGCCGGGACCGGCTCGCCTTTTCCAAGAGCATACTAAGGCGTTTCATTCGAGACTGCGTCGACCGCGATGCCGCAGTTGCCTCTCCTTGGACTGTAAAACCTCCCGTTGCAGCGCGCTATGGCGTCGATTCTATAATGCCCGAGGCAACACGTCAGGGTGTCGAGGATATCAAAAAAGGCGAGATCCAGAAGCGGAAAAAGGTCTGGGAGGAAAAAGAAGGACCAGCCAAAAAGCAAAAGAAGCTCTCAGCGGCTCGAGAAGAGAAAGGTATGGTCTCGTCTTGCGGTGTTGTATTTCCGACCAACCTTATGCAATGGCAGCTCTTGCTTTGGAAAAAGAGCGAGAAGCAGAGAAACTCGCCAAGGCAGAAGCACAGCGACAAGCAGCCGAAAAGAAGAAGAAAAAGCCTATTCGATATCCAACAGAAGATTTAGACGTCACGCTGTCAGAGAAGGAAAGGAAGAACGGGATGAAAGTTCGGAGGCCGGTTCCTAGTCGTAGCGCACTCCCATTCAACGACAGAGAGGGGTCTTTCGAGTCGTTCCTCATGGCCTGGAACTTCCTGATCGTTTACGGGTGCGGCCTTTATGCTTTTCCCCTTCTGGCCCCTGACCAATGCCATCACGATAGCCAACCTTTGCATCTGTCTACATTCACCTTGGACGAGCTCGAGCACGCTATCCGACATACCCTCGTCGAGCCACCCTGTCAACTGATTGCGGAAGTCCACTCAAGCCTCATCTACAACCTCCGCACGGTCACGTTTCAGCGCCATAGTGCAGTCGTCTCTCTCATGAACGCATCGGAAGATGATGATGACGACGATGACGACGACGCAGACGACGGCGACGGTCTGGGTGTCACTGTCAAGGAACTTACTACTGCTATGGCTGACGTTGGCAACAATTGGGAACGAACACCTTTGCGGCACGGTGAGGGACGCGAAGGGTGGGAAGAGTCATTGGTTGGATGCATCAAAGATGTTCGTCTCTTTGGTTTTGGTGTTACATACAGACACTCACTCCCGCACAGCATGCGACCTTGTCAAGCTTCCCGACTCTGCGACAAGTTTTAACCCGCCTGCTTTTCGCACCCGAGCCATCATCAGAACATTCGGCTGCCTCTCCAACTTCTAGAGTATCTAGCCCTTCTCCCTCTCAGCACCAACCTTCTAGTCCCAAACAGTGCTATCCGATGCTTCCCTCAGAAGACAAAATTGCGATACTGGCCTTCATGTGTAACGTCGCAGTCTCCAGCAAAAGTGTACACGGGCACATGGAAGTGTGCGAAGAAGAGTTGACCTCCAGACGAAAGGAGAAGATCGAACTCAACCGAAACCGGAAAGCCCTGTGCGTAGATAGACGTTTTCTCCTTCCAATGCGTCTGACAATCGTGTCGCAGCATCGAGGCGCGCGAGGCCCTTCTCGGCGAGAACAAGGAGAGTGCGTCGGCCGCTAATGGTGGCGACGACGATACTCCGATGAACGATTTGAGCGAGCTATCAGACGTATCTGCCTCTGAGAACAGCTCGGAACAAGGAGTGGCAACCAAGAAGGGAACAGACCTACGTCGGAGAGCACAGAGTCAAGCGCACGCGAAACAGCGTGAGGCGGCTCGGGCAAAGGCTGCGTCCATAAAGCAGGCGATGGCTGAACACCGGCGGCTTGATGAAGAAGTCAACAAACTGGAGCGGCGATTGGAGGGAATCGAGCGGGAATTTCGCCAACTTCTAGGTTCTGTGCGGGTCAAACCTTTGGGAAAAGATCGGTTCTATAACCGCATCTGGTGGTTTGACGGCATGGGGGCTGCGTCACTTCTTGGTAGCGGCGGTATTGTGCAATATGGCGCCGGCCGGCTCTTCGTTCAAGGACCAAGTGCTTTCGACCAAGAGATTTTAGATCGGCGGGAGGAAGGTGACGTGCGTGCAAGACGGCTAGAAGAGGAAGGGGAAGACGGTGTGCTTGATGTGGGAGAGTGGGCGGTGTACACGGATCTAGAAGAGGTGAGTGACCGAGTGGTATGTCGGCGAATTAAGCTCATGTCTACTCACAGGTGGATGAATTGACGGCATGGCTCAATCCCAAGGGCAATAGGGAGCTCGCATTGCGAAACACGCTCACGAAATGGTGGCCGCACATAGTGCCCGGAATCCGGAAACGTCTCGCCGTGAGTTTAAAGGTTTTGTAGCGGGCGGGTCTTGATAGCCGTTACGCAGGATTTAAACAATATCGCAAAGCTTCCAGAAGCTCGTCGGAGCACACGTGTCAAACAGGGCGGGACAACCGATATCTCGCGGGCACCGTACATGACATGGACGAATCGCAAGGCCGTGAGCATCGCGTAGTGGTCCATTTGCAAAACATTTGTCTTTTCTTTCCTCTTTCGTTTTGTTTTTTCCCTCTTCCTTTAATAAATATGGAATGTAAATGATTCCGGTTTCGATCAACAGAAATGTCCGCGACCCCCGACCTGACCGACGCCCACGTAATTTTTCGTGCAGGTTCCGCCCGAGCTCCAATCTGACTTAAAAAAGCCCTCAGTCTAAAGTCTGACAGCCACCCCACTTCCGCAACCCATCATGGACTCTCTAAACAACCCAGAGCCTTGTGTCGGTTCTTTTGTCAGTGTACACAGTATCAAAGACGCCATCCAATCTTGTCAGTTCCCCTGTCCTGATCTAACTCGGACGTTTCGTTAATGCCTTTTTAATCAGATCGTCGCTCGCAACTCATCTCATCGTCCTCCAGAGTCGTCTCTTCTTCTTTTGCAGGCATCACACTTCGAATAGACGACGAGGAAGATCAGGATGACTTGTCGACACATTACGGTCCTTCGGACACCTATGGCAATGATCTCGACGATGAGGGCCATAGAGGGGTTCCCATTCCTCGACCCTCTAACGTGAACGTGAAGCGAGTAGAAAATTACCGGACATCATTCAGGGGTCAAGCAACAAAAGTGGACAAAGTGGACGAGCGAAGCCCCTTGCTTCCATGTTTGTCAGAAGAAGCGCCTGCGCCGATCGTTTTAGGGCAATCCGAGCCAACAAAATCCGCCTGTGTCGTGATTGGGCAGAGCACTTTCAGCCAGACCGTAAGCCCCGTCGCATTCCGCCTTTGAAGCATCTGACCTTTGACTACAGCTTTTCAATGCCACCGCCCTTTTGATCGGTATTGGTATGCTTTCGGAGCCCCTTGCATTCTCGTATGCAGGATGGATCTGTGGTACCTTGATCATCGTCTCCTATGGCCTTGTCACGTGCTACACGTATGTTACATCCTTTGACCCGCGTTTCAATTCTCTAACCAACATTCCAGGGCCAAGTTTCTGGCTAGCATTGTAATTTCTGACTCGCGCATTCGCTCGTATGCCGACATTGGCCAACACGCGTTTGGCGCCCGCTCGATGCCATTCGTAAATTTCCTGTTTTGCTTCGAAACATTTAGCGTCAGGTGTGTTCCACGAACCGTGTCATCTTAATCCGTTCTCACTCCGGCCAGTGTCATCCTAATCACCCTGTACGCGGATTCATTGAGCGCCGTTTTACCTGCGCTCTCACCAAACTCGTACAAGTTACTTGGTCTCTTCATGTATGGTTCACGTCCTCCCTTCGACTCTTCCCTCTAACGTGTTTTTCTCTCTAGTCTCACTCCCGCCGTTTTTCTCCCGCTGTCTTTTCTCTCGTATGCTTCCCTTGTCGGCATAGTTTCGACGGTCTTTTTGGTTGCCGTTATTTTTGTTGACGGGTTCACAAAATTCGATGCGCCTGGTAGCCTGTGGAGTCCTGCGGAGACTTCGCTCAGTATTTCCAGCCTACACGAGCTTGGCTTGGCGTTTGGTCTGTTCATGGCAGGAGTACGTCGCTCTAACTCATTCTGTGCCGTTGACTATGATTCTAATGTATCTAGTTCGGCGCCCATGCAGCTCTCCCCTCTCTAGCTCGAGACATGGCTGAACCTCACCGGTTCAATGAGGCTATGAACTACTCATTCGTAAGCTTCGTCATGTATGCCGGAGTAATCGACCTGACCGGCACTTTCACTTGAAGGGCTTCGCGACCATTGTATATGCCATCATTGGCATTGCTGGTTATCTAATGTTTGGAGATAATGTTTATGATGAAGTAACAACGGTTCTTCTTCTGCCTATTCATCTATCTGACGTGGATGTGGCTGAACAGGTCAGCCGGAATTTACTTCAAGTACCAGGTTATAACCCAACGTTAAACCGGCTGGCGCTTTGGATGCTTGTAATAACACCATTGTGCGTCGTGGTTCGCTGACCCACTCGATTTGACCTAAACTTCAGAGACAGGACAAAGTTTCCTCTTGCCACCAAACCGCTCAACATCGCGTTGGAGTCCTTGCTGGGTCTAGACTCCTCCACGACAGATGATCCAGAAGTTGAACAGAAACTGTCCGCGGCATTGGCTTGCAAGTTCAATCGCTCGCTCAAGCGCATACTGATCGCCTGCGAACGTATCGCTCTTGTTTGCCTTGCAGTTGCCGTGTCAATACTCGTTCCTGACTTTGGCTCGATCATGGCCGTCCTTGGATCCTTTACGGTGTTCACATTATGTGTGATTGGTCCGATAGCGGCCAAAACGACTCTTCAACGAAAAATAACGGCTGTAGATGCTACGATACTCATGGTTTCGACTGCCATGGCAATATGGGGAACAGTGGCAGGTTTCAGATCAACTGCCTTGTGATATAAAAATACCTCGAGACGAGAAAAAATGAAGGATACGTTTCTTGTAGTAATGTATAATTAACGAAATTGCAATGTATTTCGAGACTACAGACGTCGTGTTTCCTACACTACATCACTTAGACATTTTATCACGACAATGACTATACTGCCGAGATCGCGTGTGTCATAACTTTTGTCAACTCTACATTTACGGGTGAGCAAAGTCTGTCAATGGTTAGAGATCGATTCTTACGCTGTAATTTGATGTCTTCCTGGACAGTTGTTGAAGCGATCTGGTTGTCTGGGTTCTGCGGTACCTCGATCACGCCTGTGCTTGTATCGAGCCTCCAACGCAGTCTAGCAACGCGCTCGTCAAGTTCTGACCCTAGAAAGTAGATTAATCAACTTTCCGGCGAAGAGGTGTCAATGACCAGTGGTCAGGTCACCTTCAAGGTCTAAATAAGACCCTAGCCGTTTGCTACCGATCTTCTGAAATGTAGCCTTGACGGCGCGCAGGGCGACTTCTCTGATCGAGTCCTCAAAGCCAACGACCTCGACGGTGTAATTATCACGCAACGACTCTAGCGCGTCAGAGCGGTATAACGCCCAAAATGCGGGGAAGCGGCATTGCTGCAAGAGACTGTGAAGGTTGGTGAGATAGGGAAGGAGGCTGGGAAGAGGGTCCGGTTCATCCATGTTCGCGGTCGATGCCCTGTCATCCAGCAGGGCGACAGAGAGGTTGAAGTCGGGAAACGGCACGGCCGTGAGGGCCTTGACCAGGATGTTGACCACAACGTCCGGATTGTACAGATCGGGATTGAATTGATACCTGGACGGAGTCTCAACATAATCCAAGTACAATAACGAAAACAGAAGCACAGTTTTAAGATCGCAAGATTTGCGAGGCAGTCGTACTCTCTGCTGCGAATCTGATGATAGAGGTAATCTTCGAGGATTCCGACATTGGACGGGTTGTAGCGATCTAAGAGATAAAGTTGAGATCTTGATTTTCGGGGCGGTACAACTAAGCACGGACCTACACCAGATACGAGACTCTCAATAAGTTCTGGTCGCGTCGGGGGAGTGACCCATTCTGACGTCGCAGACATGATGGCGTTGCTTCAGACAAAATAAATATTTTTATTTTTTGGACAATGATAAGATATTAATCGATTACCTAACAACTATCAGTATCACTCAGAACCGACGACGACGATGGCGGCGGTGACTAGGACAGAGGACGCCTCAGCCTCGATGCCCAATTACAAGGCGCATCTCATCCTGAGCGGCCACAGAAAATCCATCTCCTCCGTAAAGTTCAGTCCGGATGGGAATCTACTCGCGTCTGCAGGTGCGTTGTTATTGGCGGTCCTCTCTAAGTGTCTATAGACTGTATAGGCAAGCCGCGGACAAACTGATCAAAATATGGGACGCAACGACCGGAGATATCATCCAGACGCTGTCCGGACACTCAGAGGGCATCTCTGATATCGCTTGGTCCGCCCACAGCGACTACATAGCGTCGGCTTCAGATGACAAAACAGTTCGAATATGGAGCTTGGACGTGGGTTGCGGTATATGCGATCTCTCACAGTCGACTTCTTGACGGGACTTTTTTTGTAGGAGACTACGGTAAAAATATTGAGAGGGCACACCAACTTTGTCTTTTGCGTGAATTACAATCCACTGTCCAATCTCTTGGTCTCGGGAGGGTTTGACGAGACAGTGCGTGTGTGGGACGTCGCGAGGGGTACAGTCTTCTCTCTGTGACATTGAATGACCGAAAACCAACAGTTTTTTTTTACCCCGCAGGAAAGTCACTAAAGGTTCTTCCGGCACACTCGGACCCTGTTACAGCAGTGAGCTTCAGCCACGACGGGACACTCATCGTTTCATGTGCTATGGATGGTCTTATGTGTGTTCTGCGTTGCGTTCCTGCACCGAAGGACATGCACTGACACGTTCTACAGTCGCATTTGGGATGCGGACTCTGGTCAGTGTCTGAAAACGCTTGTAGATGACGACAATCCCGTCTGGTGTGTACACTATCATAGCATCGATGTGATACACGTCGCCTTGACTCGCAACGCTCTCATATAGTTCACATGTATTATTTTCGCCGAACTCGAAATACGTGCTGGCATCAACACAGGATTCAACGATTCGATTGTGGAATTATCAAACTTCACGATGCGTCAAAACATATACGGGCCACACAAATGGAACTTACTCTCTGGTGGCTGCATTCTGCTCTACGGGCGGCCAGTATATTGTCAGTGGGAGTGAAGACGCGAGGATCTACATCTGGGACCTTCAGTCCAGGCGTGTCGTGCAGACACTAGAGGGGCACAAGGGTGGGCATTGCGCTATGTATCGTGTGCTTAACAGACTAAATTGGCACAGATGTCATCTTAGCCGTAGATGTGAGCCCTCTCTTGTGATCACACTAATCGCCACTTATATCTATATGGCACAGACACATCCAACACGGAAATTAATAGCATCGGCATCGATGGAAAAAGACCTGACCATTCGCTTATGGCTATGGTCAGACGAATGAAGGGCGTGGATTGGTCGACGGATAATTTGTGTTTGGAATTGTGTCATCAGCAGCGTTTTGAGACGAAGTATTACAGTCGTACTGGTCCTACGGATGAGATACATATCTTGTTGTCCGCCGTGATGTGATCATGTTTGTCCGTTACCCCTAAGTTACCCCTATATAATGATTGACATCGATTCGACCCCTGGCACTATTTAGAAGGCACCAACACATAGCCCTAGCAAAAAATATCAGAATGGCTCCTGCTCATAGTATGTGTTGAAGTTCTGGTTCACTCGCGTGTAGTACTGAGTTGCATGCACAGGAGAGTGTAACAGACCTGCAGCGACAATCGACATGCTCCCAGACGATGCCTTTCGAGAAATATTTGCCTTTTGTCTACTCGACCTCCACCCAGATGAAAATATGGAGGTATGGCAAAGCCTAGTGCATGTCTGCCCAAGATGGCGACAAATCATATTTGCATCACCACGCCATTTCGGTCTGAAACTTTACTGCTCTTATAGATCGCCCTTCAGGAAGAAGCTCAGTCACTGGCCAGAGTTTCCTCTCGCTGTTTCCTACGACATTTCTAAGCATACACATGATGTCATTGCTGTACTCGAGCACCCTGATCGTGTATGCAGTGTTGACCTCCTCATGAAGAGCTCGAAGGTGGAAAAGGTGGTCGCGATGATGCAGGTGCCATTTCCGGTGCTGACTTGTCTAGAGCTTCGGCCATATGAGAATGACGTAGTTGACCTTCCCGACGGATTTTTGGGCGGGTCTGCCCCATGTCTACAACATCTCCGGTTATTAGCCATTGCCTTCCCAGCATTACCAACACTTCTTTTGTCGGCTCGTGACCTTGTTTCTCTCGAACTCGAGGATATGCCTCCGACTTGTTACGGTTACATCTCACCGGAGGCGATGGTTGGAAGTCTGGCAGCGTTGACCAGGCTCGGAATCCTTCGCATTAGATTCACATCTCGGATTCCTCCCCATGGACAAAGGAAAAAGAGTCCAGATCCCGCAACGCTGGCTGTCCTTCCCGCTCTCACCGAGTTTAAATTCGGAGGTGATAGCGAGTACTTGGAGGACCTCGTGGCCCGAATTGACGCCCCTCGAGTCGACAATGTCAGAATTCAGTACTGGGTGGAGGAGGTTCAAACTCGCCAACTTTCTCAGTTCATCAGTCGCACTGCCAATCTTTCCCAGCTCGCGCGTGCGGAACTAACTGTAGACTATCACGAAGTTGACATCAGGCTTAATCCCCCACAAAGTGGATGTCATGAAGGCTGTTTTTACCTGACAATCCTGGACCCAGAGGAAAGTTTCCCAGTTCCGTGTATGATCGATGTACTCGGTCAAATTGCCCCTATGCTCTCCAAAGTGCGACGTCTCTCCATCCAAGGATATCATCTACAATCTCGTTTAAGATATGACCACGATCCGCTGCGACATTATGTGTCTTGGGAATGGCTACCACTCCTCCGCCCATTCCGTGCTGTGGAGGCGTTGCATGTAGGTGGGGGCTTAGAAGGGTATATTGGTTGTGCGCTCGAAGAAATCGACGAGGAGATGGTCACCGAAGAGTTGCCAGCGCTCCACCTACTATGGTTAGAGGCAGACGAACGTATCGAGGACTGGAGGGAGGAGCTAGGATCCATTGAGGGGTTCCTGTCTTTGCGCCAGCTGTCTGGTCGCCCTGTAACCATGGTCGACACGGATGACGGCGATGAGTTCTATGAGTTCGTAATATAGGAGGCGTTAAGGATAAAGTTGGCTGGTGTTAACTGTAGCGTTGGTTTCCCCCGTAGTTTCGTTTTATATTACCAGACCTACTGCTGCGGTTTCTCATCCAAAATGAATGAATGAGTTCGAAGATCTGAAGATCTGAACCCTCTCGCCTTCACAACAGATGATTGCCTTACTCTTCTGTTGATATTCTGGCTTCGGCGACTTTCCCAAGCGGGCACCCTCTGGCTTTTGAGGTGAAATTTTATCTTTGCACCGCCTTCAACTTTTGAGAGGCGCAGCTCTTGTAATCCATATTCCTTTATTACATCTATCACATATATGCTGTGCCCACTACACTGGCTTGCTCACGCTCAATCCCAGACTTGTCGAGAGGCTGAGACTCTTCGCGTAGATGCTTTTAAAGACTCCAAGCTCGACTGAGTTTCTTCAGGTCGGAACGCTATGCTTCCACTGATCATTCGAGAGCGTTGGCGTGCGCCAAGACAACGGTGGCGTATGTGCCTGGTGGGGCCAGCCTGACTCATAAACTGGCGTCTGCTTGCACAGCCGTCCAGGGTGCTGTGATAGTAGATATGCACCGTGGACCAAGGTGATGTTGGATACCTGCGCGTCGATGAGTTTCGAATCGGAGCAGACGGGACAGCGGGACCCCTTGAAGTAGTGACAAAGCGATAGATATAATATTTTCAGTAAGAAGAGAAATCCCCTGCTCCAGCGTTGCGGTGTCCTAGTAACAGTCACAACGAATGTACTGGAATGTGCCACAGCCTTTTTGCAAACTCCGCCTGAATCTGACTGACTACAAATAAGAGGCGAGAAGCCGCCTTTTTCATTCTTCATTCCCCATCTCCATCTACCACCTACAACCATGCAAATTTTCGTAAAGACTCTCACCGGAAAGACCATCACCCTTGAGGTTGAGTCCTCTGATACCATCGACAACGTTAAGGCAAAGATACAGGATAAGGAGGGGTATGTGTTTACACTTCCCGCCAAGACAATCAGCGTCTGATCGCGTCCATCCAGGATTCCTCCTGACCAACAACGTCTCATCTTCGCCGGCAAGCAGCTCGAGGACGGGAGGACCCTTTCCGATTACAACATTCAGAAGGAGAGCACCCTTCATCTTGGTCAGTCTTACATTATCGAGACTCTTAATGGCATTCTAATGATCTTGGTAGTTCTTCGCCTGCGTGGAGGCATGCAGATCTTCGTCAAAACCTTGACTGGAAAGACGATTACCCTTGAGGTGGAGTCGTCGGACACCATTGACAACGTCAAGGCGAAGATTCAGGACAAGGAGGGTATCCCACCGGACCAGCAACGTCTCATATTTGCCGGAAAGCAACTCGAGGACGGCCGCACGTTGTCCGACTACAACATCCAGAAGGAGTCTACGTTGCACCTTGTGCTTCGCCTTCGTGGTGGCATGCAGATTTTTGTGAAGACTCTGACAGGGAAGACTATTACCCTGGAGGTCGAATCCTCGGACACCATAGACAACGTCAAGGCGAAGATTCAGGACAAAGAGGGCATTCCTCCTGACCAACAGCGTCTTATTTTCGCCGGCAAGCAGCTGGAAGATGGGCGGACGCTCTCAGATTACAACATCCAGAAGGAGTCGACACTCCATCTCGTGCTCCGTCTTCGTGGGGGTATGCAAATCTTCGTTAAGACACTTACCGGCAAGACCATCACGCTGGAGGTGGAGTCGTCGGACACAATCGACAACGTGAAGGCGAAGATACAAGATAAGGAGGGTATCCCCCCTGACCAACAGCGCTTGATTTTCGCGGGAAAGCAGCTCGAAGACGGACGTACGCTCTCTGATTACAATATTCAGAAGGAGAGTACGCTTCATTTGGGTTAGTTTCATTTCTTCCCCGGTCATCCAATCAGTCATGACTAACTATCGATTCAGTGTTGCGTCTGCGTGGGGGCTTGTAGTCTCTCGTCGTTGTGTGTGTGTCATCGTGTCTTGTAGTGTACTCAATTCAATCATGATTCTGTGAACCGTCATGTGCCTAGACTACGGTCGAACTACGTCGACGCCTACGCTTGGGTCTGGGTGATGATACTTCGCCATTGATCTCTGATTCATCCCGCTTCCTTTTCCCTCTCGCCTCAACATGCTCGCCCCGAGCCGTACTAGCGAAGTCTACTTTCTTCGGCTTTTGAACATCATGCTTCTGTGTCTTCTTTTTCACGCTGAGAGGATTTGGACCCTTGGGTCCTCTCTTTTTCTTCGGAACATGTTCTACTTGAGGAGTGGCTGCATCCAGTATGGCCCTTTCTGAAGTAGATGGTGCAAGTGCCTCCTGCTCAGCCTGTAATTTGCGTCTAATAAGTGAGCGAAGGGTTTGCGCGAAATGATCGGCGCGACGTACACTGTGCTTTGCGCGGAGCGTGGCATCGCTGGCTGGTTCCAGAATCATAACTGCCCGGTTTACGTGCACGATTGGCACACCAGGCACGGCGCGGAGGGTAACACGGAGAGGGTGTGACTGCGTCGCGATCACGTAGCGGTGCTTATTAGACTCGCCTGACGTGTAAGCATGCAGTCAGTGCCAATGTGGGGAACAAACAGTGAAACGAACTCACCAACAACGGCGGCGATGCATTCGTTCCCTGGTATCGTTTCTTTGTGGTTGCATTTACGCCTCTCGAAAGACTTTGCGAGGTCGACCGCGGGCTGGTGTGATTTTCCTTGGAGATACAGCTCGTGGATGCAGCATTGCGTGATCACTGACGAGTCGATGCCACTCGGGCAGAGCCAAAACAGTTCCCCGAGGTCGGTCCCAACGAGAGGAGATCGGACTATAAAGCACACTCACTCAGTTTCACGGATCCGACGAGTACGGACTGCATTTGTGCATCCAAGTCCATTTTCGACGATAATGCTGTTTCGCACATCGTAGAGTCGACTGTTGCGCGTGAGCGAGTGAAGTGGGTTTAAGGGAGGGCTCGTACGCACCAAGGACCTGATAAGGCTGCCTAAACCCGAACGAAGTAGAAAACATAGACATCAATTTTCGATAGGCTTTCGACCGTTTTTGTCGCATTTTTTTTGTTTGCTTGTGGAGGTCGGAGAGCGGAGAGCGGTCCCGTCCGGATTTAGGACATGACACTCATGACACGCATCCTCGCTGTCGCTGTGCTCTTCGCGTATGTTTTGCCCTACCTCGGCTCTCATTCGAAACCGACCTCTAACTTAATACAGAAGCGCATGCACTACCTGTTTCGCTGCTGAGATATCGGGCTTTGTGGAGTGGAACGGGCACTGTGCCAGTTGGTTCTGTCCTTGTGCTCGATTACACAGTTTGTGCTGACTTTGTTCACCGCAAACTCTCCTAGACGCAATTCAGCTCGGACATGCAAAAGTCGTCCTTGACAATTCCGTTGCTTCGGGTTCTGTCTCCCGTGACGGGAATTTTGTTATGTGCGGCTTCGTTGTTGCACTGTACTAGACGCAACGACTTGCTGACAGACCCCCACCCCCAGCCCCGACGTTGCCGCAGGGACCTACGTCCTCTCCGTAGTATCTCGCGATCATGTCTTTGACCAGGTCCGCATCATTCCTTTTGTTCTTTCGTCTACGTGCCCGTAACGTGATACGCGCAGCTCCGCATCGACGTCCCTCCAGAGGACGATTCCCCTGCTGAAGTTTCCCCCTACTCCGTTGGCACACCCTTGAACCCACGTTCTCCCATTAAACTTCCCAACCCTATCAAGCTCGTTCCGCGGCTGAGGAAGAGCTACTTCGTCCCTCACCAGTCGTTCAACGTTGTGCAGATGTTCCAGAATCCTATGATGCTAATCATGGTTTTCGGTGGCGCGATGATGCTTGCAATGCCATACATAACGGTAACCCATTCCCTTGCCTTTTCCTTCCTCGATAGAACTGAAATGGTCCACTATTCATCGTCGCAGAAAAATATGGACCCTGCGTTGTTGCAGGAAGCGCAGCAGAACCAAGAAAAACTCACGACTGCTCTTCAAAGCGGCGACCTCAAATCTGGGTATGTCTTCTATCTTGTTAAATACGGAAAATCTGACAGACGGTGCAAAAATTCTAGTATATCGGCGCTTGCAGGTGGCGATGACATTCGTCCCGCAATTACCACAGCCACATCATCATCATCACCGGCTGGCTTGAAGAGCAGAGCCAAGAAGCGGAAAAATTGAGCTGGCCCGCTTTGTTCTTTTATGCCGAGTGCAAAGTTGTCACGAGTGAGTGCGGGTATTCCTCTTTACACAAGGTGTGGTCGCTACGTGAAAACTTGGAATCTATATACAATACAATACAGTACTGTAAACGCGACAAACAAAGGACGATAGCACCGCATCGGTTGCATCACCTCAATCCACAAAGTGCAAACTTTGCCCTTCGACATGACGCCACACGCACCGGCTAGCTCGACACTGACGAGGCCTGGCGAGCCACAAGGCTGCTCTTAGTGGAAGTGGGGAAAGTTTTAAGACGCTTCCAGCGTGTCACGTCTCGCTCTCGACTACCGTCCTCTAGCTCTAAACGGACCGCACGAACAGGATCTTGCTTCTTCGACGGCCGAGTGACGGCCGTGTGTTGCTATCTGGCAGCTGTCCCCGTACGGAAGATTACAGACTAACTTTACAGTAAGGCGGTGGCACTGGTGGCAACTAAGTCCTTTTATCCTCGTAGAAGAGGGGAAAAGGCGACATTCTTCGTCCTCGCCGACGGATTATTCGAGTCCGACCGTTGCTGAGACTCGTTATATCATTTACAGTAAGCGCTGGTCTTTGCAGTCGCACTTGAAGCTTGAATACTTGTGCCCAAAATAAGTAACGGGAAACAATTGGTCATATATTGGTCACATGTTTCCCGCTACTTATTTTGGGCACGAGTAGCTTGAATGGCTAACCACGATGTATCTGTCTGAGCTCCGAGTCCTCCGTAGGACTTGGACCGATGTCGCATGCACTGATAAATACTTGATAAATGCGCCTGTCACCCTCACCGCGTCTGCTCACCTTTATCTCTGGTACCCGGCTGCTGGCAGCATCCACACTCAAAGACCAGGTTACTTCTACCTCTCAATCGCTTAGATCTTCAAGTCACTATGATCCTGACCTATCCAAAACCGTCACTCTAGTATCTTGCTCCTGTCCTTTCCTTGACTTCATTGTTTCTAATACTCTTCGCCTATACGCACCTACAATACTCTTTCTACAGTAAAGTTGCTCTTCTAGTGGTTATACCATCGTTAGAATCAACAAACTCGTCGTCGTCGCAAAAAGCCAATAGTTTTCTTGGGGTTGTCATATCATTGGTTCAACCCTGATTGTCCTACTCCAGGGTCCTGCTCCCGTCCAAATGACAAGGGTCCGGTGTCGTGTACGCCACCCATAGTATCCCCAACATATGATATGTCGTCGTTCTGTGAGACGCGTTACTACTGTAGACTTGTCCGTGCTTCCTCTGCTTCCTCAAAATTTCCCAGACCTCCTCACTGCACCAACTGCTACCACCCCGGTTTTCATTGCAATCGCAATCGGACTGGCTGTCTATCGTGCTTTCAGATCTTGCTTCGAGCCAACCTCGGAGCGAGACTTGCCGCCGCATCGGGCCTGTGCTTCACCTGGGTCGGGCTGCCAGTGCTCGGCTTTATGATAGGTTTCCCTCTATTTCGGAGACTCCCCGAAGGTGTTGACTTCATTTTTATGAGTATGACCGATCTTAGTCATTCGGATGTGGTTCAGGAAGGCTGTGGAGGACATCAATCAGGCCATCACAGAGAGTGGGAGTGGTGCGCCTCACCTCATTGCTCAGATGGGCGACGGCTTTGCCAGTGGGTGTATCTGCTCTATATCTTGAACTCATCATCTCACGTGTCGTGCAGTGGTTTGGGTAGGCTATGGATTTTACGCCGTCCCTCTCATCTGCGCTTGGCTGGGCTACATGTCACCACGTTATTCGGTCTTACAGATAAATGTCATGGAAACATCAACAAGATCGACGCTTGATGTCGCTTCTATGGTGCACTGATGCCCCTACTGCCCGAGAACAGGAGGCTGGCTGGGAGAAGTGTGAAGCAGATGCATACTGAGGACGGGGCTGCCACAAAACTAGGTAATGCAATCTGTGTCGGGACTGTACAGCAGGTATTGACGAGTCACACACATAACAAATACATTATGATATGATTTACAATGGTGACTTAGCTGTAATTTTGAGGTGGCGGGATAAGCCCACGTATTGTACTGTAAGAAGAGCTCAGCTTGATGAGAAAAAAAGGCAAGCAAGTATCAAACTTACCCAAAGGCAGTCAATTCATATGAAGACATCTCTTCGGTCTTGAGCATTGCTATATAACAATCCTTTCTCCACGATTTCCACAACTCATGATCCTCTATTGGGGTGGTTGTTTGAACAATCCAGGCTGCTCTTCTTTTGCATGCAATCAGAAAAGCGGGACACGGCTCTGTAAAACCAGTCCAGGAATCGGTAAGGGCCCATGTTTCGCTTGGTATGACAAATCCCTCCCAATCAGAAGTGTTGCATAGCTGAATGCCAGAATCCTCAAAGAGAACAAATTTGTCACCCACTTGAAAAGCAACATTCTGCTTCTCATGTAGTAGGCAAAGTAGGAGATAGTAGAGGAAATATGTCTTTCCTGGATTGAGTTTGGATGTCAATTGTTAGCAAAAGTGACTGCACTCAGCAGGAGGTGCTTACTGATTCCGGGTTGACCTATGACAACCGCAGCTCTGCAAAGATCATCTTTGCCAATCCCACAGGACCGGAGACCTTTGTAAATGGCTTTGAATTCTTCGCGAATTGGAAGGACTTGGGGACAGAAGAGCATTCTCAGTCCCAGAGACTCGATTTGCGCCGCTGGTAGATACTGTAGGTCACCATAACCAGGCACGTCCTGCAATAGGGCATTAAAGTCTTTCCCCCACAACCCATCATGCACAGTCTGGGCAGCTTCGGAAAGTATCCGGCATCCTTCCACCCCTGGGAGAACTGTGTGAAGCATCAGAAACTCACCACTGAAGAACTTGTTCAAGAGAGGGTCGGACTCACGGGTAGTAAATTTCACGAAAAGATGGATCTGGTCTTTGGGTGGTGGCTTCTGCCATATTTCATCTACCCTCTGCTCCGGGGACAACTTTTCGACACCCTTGTCACCTTTGTTGAATCGCAATAGGTGAAAAGGTTTCTCGGGGTGGTCAGGGTCTATGTTAACCTAAGAGACATCAGAAGAGTCAGTCCGAGAGCGTAAATGACACAACGATCAGTAGAAGAATCCTGACCTTGAATATAGCGAGAGCCATGTGATTAGGGGCCAAGTGCTTGCATTCATCCTCAAAGATTTGTTTTCTCAAGTCATCAACCTCCGTAGGCTTTCCATCGGACATATAGGAAACGGAAACTTCGGAAAGATCTTTCTCGCCCTCAATTATGCATCTCAGCATGACAGTGTTGGCCATCGTGGAACTCAGGGGGTTGACTGTGGCTGAAGCTCAAGGGTGACGGTAACCTGTAACTAGTCACTGGTCACTACTCCATGGTCTTCGTACACCAACAATCTAATCCTGGTCCCAGTCACTGCTCAAGTGAGCTTTCCGCTTTTCCCGACGCCGATCCGACGCCGCAACAACCTCGTCTTCCTACACAGTCCACACACCCCCATTGTGCTCTTCATCTTGTACCTCTTTCGCATAGCCATCGTGACATATCAATACACCCTTTGAGGCTTCTTCACAGACATAGTTGCCGTCCAACACGCCCTGGGTGCCCTGCGCATCTTCTGTTCGCAAACTGTAATCGTTCTCCTCGCCACGTCTTCAGGAACTGTCGTGTGCGTCCATCCTAAGACTTGGATTGGGCCCCGTCCCTTATTCCATTCGACGATCATATCAGAACGTTGCTGCCCC
>QFDV01002570.1:0-14740 GCA_003315845.1 Lactarius trivialis
TGGACGGGAAATGAGTGAGAAATTCGGGGTGTCCGAACACTGGGGGGTGTCCGAACAGTGGGTAAGGGATAGTATGGGGTTTGTTTTGTTTTCCTCCTTTGTGTGGCACAAGACAAACATCAAGTTGAAAATTCTTTTCTTTTGCCAGCTTGTTTGCCAGTGTCAAGGCCAGTGTATCCCACCAAGTATCCCTTCTTAGTCTTTGGCCGTCTTGTGCGCCTAAGCATTCGGATATGCCCCCCTTGCTCTCTTCCACCATCGAAAATAAGTTTTAGTTATGTGACGAATCCAAAGAAAAAAATTAGCGTACTTCGGGACTTGGTGCACTTGGCGACCTAAGTCAAATTTCCGGTCCTTTTATGTAAGAATCGTAAGGCGACCATCATAATATAGTACAGTACTGTAAATATCAAAGAAATTGGATGGCAATTTATTTAACCCCCGATATGATTCATGATATCGACAGCACACAAGTCCAAGTGACTAGTGACTGGTTATCAGGTTTCAGAGTCTTGGTTTCTCCACTCAAAAACTTTGTGGCCGGCCGGGAAAACGACAACAATACGAATAAAACGCGGGAAACTCGAATGTCAATTTTAAGATTGGACGAAGATAGGCGTCGCCAATAAACACTCTTCTTGGCTGCAGGCTTCGAAATCGTAAAAAGATGACTGTTTGTTTCTCCGGCTGCGCTCGGCTCGTCCTTGTAATGCAAACGATCGCAGTGTTGCCACCGTGACGATCATGTACGGCTCGGAGCAGGGCAGCTCAGTCTGGTTCACCGTGACTGCTGCCACTATTTAGACCAACTCAATGAACTGGAATGTTTTCCATCAACTCTTACTCACTACTCTCGCTCTCACTACCTGTCCTTTCTGCTTTCTGATAATTTTTAGCTTGCATGCTTATCGCTCGTTTCCTTTATTCTGGGCTTCTGCCCGCACTCCTCGGTCGAGGGCTTCTTGCTACCGCAACTACAACTGCCACCTCCCACACATGCCGCAAAACTGCTAACTCATGCCGCAAGATCGCAGGTCATCAGTTTGCTGATCCGGTGGACGTAATGGCTTGCCAGAAGTCATTCCCATTCAATGAGACCATCAGACAGAATGTGTTAGACGTCGTTTCGAGCGTCTTCGACTTCTACACGTTCGAAGATTATTACTTGAAATCTCCCCCTCCGTTCCAGGAATCCACTACGGATATACGCGCAGAAATCGCGCGGATCAACAAAACGCACTACGCGGTGAGCACGTTATCCGCTCTTCCCACCTATACCCAACTCATGCCAGTGAACAATACTACGATCTAAGACAGATTATGACTTCAATATAGACGTGTACAATTTCACTACCCGTTTGAACGACGGACATACGCGTATGTCTTTAATTTGGTGTCATCACGTGGGCCTTGCTTAAACCCTGGTGCCATCATAGGCTATATATCGGGTTGTTACAGTGCCTATGAGAACATTCTGCCCGCCGCCATTATCCTTTTGGACACTGGCATATACGTCGCTCCAGACTTAGTCGAATTCCTCAACCAACTTGGGCCCGACTTTATTGACTACTACGAGAAAAAAAGTTTCAATTGGCAACGCCTTGCCGGAGCCAAGGTGCTCACCATCGAAGGAAAACCTGCCTCTGACTACATTGACGAGGTTGCTTCCACCATCTCTGGAAACTTCCTTGATCACGGCGTCAGGGTAAATAGTGTCGTCAGCAGCTACCGACTCATGAATGGAACATTCTCTCAACGTCTTGGTGACCTTGCCGCTCGAAACATCGTGACGCAGACAAGTGTCAAGTTCTCACTTATTACCGTAAACTCAACTACCCCCGAGAACGTTGACGTTCCTTTTGTCGCCCTTTTTACTGGCACGCCGTTTACCGATGGGCGATCTTAGCACGTCTTCTCCGAGTCTGCCTTGTCCTAGCTCGCAAATTGACATTCCAATTTTTTTTCTAGCTGGGAAAACAACTGCGCTGCGAACAACCAGACAAACGGAGTCGACCGGCGGTCTAATAACAGCGGCGCTGTCCAGAGCCAATCCCGTCTCGCCCGTGCAGCACTCATGAATTCCGTTGCCACAACCACTGGCATCCCCCTTCCAAAGCAATACTTGCCCACTCTGCCTCCTGCAAATGGAAGCGCTGGGGTCATCAAGTCATACATCATGCCTGGAAATAAGACAGGCGTCGTGCGTGTTCCTGCTACCTTTGCGTTTCCACCTGACACCATTTCGTTTGGCTGCTAGTTGTTTGTCGGCTCCTTCGGGTCTGACCGAACAGACTTCGACCAGTTCACGCTTGATGTCTATGCTGCGACCCGTCAGTTCTTAGCATCCGGGGTCACGAACATCTTGTTCGATGTCACTGGTAACCCCGGTACGAACGTGCTCTTAACCGAATGCCGGAAATATTAACACCTAAGGTGCCAGGTGGAATCCTCCAGTTAGGATTATTCCTTGTTCAATTCTTTACTGGTGTTGAGGGTGGATACCCGTACGTGCATCGGATACGGAACGCGAGTGCATCCCTGACCGATTCTTTAGGGGGTTCCAGTCAACTACTCGTGCTAATTCGCTTGCAAAAAAGATATTGAAGGCGGATATACAGCAAGGACTCAACAGCTCGCTCTCCGTCTATGGACCGGACCAGTGTAAGCTGTCTTGGACGATAAATTCGTGGAGTGTGACTTGTGACATCTGTTACAGGGCAATTCTTGAACGGCACACGGATGCCTGACAACTATAACTACTATGAGCCTTCGGTTCACACTGTCATCAATGGTCGCAATCAACCTACTTCTCAGCGTTTCGAGGTTTGACCAGGTTATTTTCATCACACTGTCCGTTCACACGGTGGCTAGGACGCATGGTCTTTTGGGAAAGGGGTGTTTTACGAGAACCCTCCTTTTGACCTTGAGTAAGTGCTACACTCTCCCCTCGTTCGGTCTCCCAAACCAATGTTCGGCCTTGTAGCAAAATAGCCATTGGTAAGCGTTATTCTCTCCACAGTCCAGCAAGCTGATTGCTTGCAGTTACTAACGCTAATTGTGCATCGACCTGCGCTGTATTCCTCTCCTCCTTGTACGAACGATACCACACCAAGATAGCCGTTTTCGGTGGTGACCCAGCACGATCAATCCAGTTTAAGGGCACGTCACCTTCCACGATACTACGGGGAGAGTGGACGCTCACGTTCACTTTTACAGGTGCGGCTGGGAACGAGGTGCTTGAATGGACTGACTTGGACTCGGATATCAAGACCGCTGGCCTCAAACACGTAAAAGAGAAGTTTTTCCTACCCCATTTTTTACTCGCTCACCGTCTTGAATAGGAACCTGGTGCTCCCCCAGACCTGTAAGGCATACGCAATTTATGGAAGAAGCTCGGGTAACTCAATCACAACTTGACAGAATTGTTGCCGGCAGGATGAATGTCAATTGGAGAACCGGTAAGTGAATCTACAGAATTTCCACTGCCTGAATCGAGCGGCCTCGCAGCTTATAGCAACCTCGATGAAACCGAACCGCTCGCCTACGCCAATGAGCCACCACAATGTATGTATCCCAGGTCGCATGGTCCGAGCCATCCATGAAATGACGCCTTGATGCACGCAGACCGCTTCCCGTACACGATACATACGTACAACAACCCTCAAAACGTGTGGACGTTCGCGTGAGTATTCTCGCCTCCACATGCCGAGAACGTTGACTGACAGACTTCTCAGCGAAAAACATTTTTTCGGTTAAGCTTAGGAATACGCCGTTTGGTTTAGAATGATACCGAAGATATCGATACCATGTTGCGATACACAAGGTCTGGTGAGAAGTTGTGTCGTTTAGGTTGTCAGACCAGAATGTATCAACCCTGGTGAAGAAGTTCTACATGCCGTCTTTGAATTGATCACGGCGACCTTATGCAAGACCTCCGAGAGTGAATCGGTTCGGCGTGTCATGTCACTGGTGCCAGAAAGAGGCTAAGTGATCCAACACCTTCTGGCCCCGCATGCGGATATGACCAGTCATCCATCTGGGGTCTGAGCATACTGCCTGTCGTTCATCCATGCGGCCAGATGTGGCGAAACCGAAGAACTCCTGCTCCCAGATATTGCGCGGTTCTACCTGCCTGTGAATCCTTCAAGTTCTCAAAGCTCAACCCCAGTATCTTGATCAGGACCATCCACTCGTAGGCTAAGACCAGACGAACTGAAGCTCAAGCATGGTCTAGATG
The DNA here is from genome assembly GCA_003315845.1 of Lactarius trivialis. Lineage (NCBI taxonomy): Eukaryota > Fungi > Basidiomycota > Agaricomycetes > Russulales > Russulaceae > Lactarius > Lactarius trivialis. The sequence goes on from QFDV01002570.1 coordinate 4,238, forward strand.
GCTTTGACATAGGTGGATCACAATAAGACCTCACATACCAGTAATAGCGATCCGGTGTTGACTGCTCCGACCGATGCCCCGTTGCTAGCATAAGGGGACCTGTCCTTGCAATTGACCAGCGACAGCCTGAGTGGCCATCAAGAATAAGGTGACATCACATCGCCCGCCAGACCTCACGTTGTGTTATACCGCGTGTCACACGAGGACTACGCAGCTACGCTGTGGAGGTAGTCAGCGCCATCATGGAGTTACACCGGCGTATGGGGCATATTACGACACCCACAGGCGCGCGCAGCCTGAGGCTCGTCCAAGACGGCTTGGTCACCGGAATCATTGCTCTCCACCCGAATTCGCGGGAAGAGCACTGCGAAGCCGCGTGTGTGAACTATGCGTGAGCCACTCGGCAGACGTTTCGAAGCTCCGGGTTCAAGTTCGCGAGCAGGCCCTGAGCGTTTCGACACAGCACCCCTGTCTCCACTCTCCACCGTCTTCGCTATCCTCGCTCTCTCTGTCTTTCGAGAATTTGAAGTGGCTTTGGTGGCTGAGACAGTGGCGTTCGAACCATGCAACCTGGTTGAGGCCAAACGCAGGCACGGCTGGCCACTCTGAGAGCAGGCCATCCGCGACGAGCTCGACACACTGCACGCTGCCGGTACTTGAAGCTTGAAAGCTTGAACGTTGAACATTGAATGCTCGAGCACGTGCCGCCTAGAGGCACCGAAATGGGTCGTCAAGGCCAACTTGAAGGTGCGGCTCGTTGCGCAGGGTTTCGGTCAAGTCGAGGGATTTTGACACCTACGCCCTAATCGCTAGTCTCCCATCGTCGCTCGCCGTCATCGCTATGGCCAACCGGATCGGAGTGGAACTGCACCAAGTCCGAGGGAGCGTATCTAAACGGGCTGGTGAAGTGCTGTACATCCAGCACTGGCGCCCCCGGGCCCCTAGTTGTCGTGAGGACCTCCGGGCGCGTTCTACGACTTCTGACTTCGTTCTACGACTTCTGACTTCGCAAGTCTCCGTATGGTCTTAAATAGGCAGGCAGGCACTGGCATCAGAAATTCACGTAAAGTTTCGGTTTCTGGCAGCGCAAAGTCGATCAAACTTGAACCGTGTTCCACAAGCACACCAAGACCCCTCGTAGCATCATCGCCGTTCACGTGGACGTATACGAGCTGCATTGGATGCTCGGCATCGAGTTTCGGCGCGACTTAGCGGGCAGTCATTCCTACATTCGTTGAAGCCCATTTCCATCCCTTTTGACACTCAAGTTAGGCTCACTCTGGAGAGGCGGATGCGGCCGAGTTTACGACGACGCGCGACGTGTCCTACCGCCAAGCTGACTGGGCAGCACTTGCGACTCGTCCCGACATTGCGTTCGCTGTGGCCAGGTTCTCAGCCAACCCCGGGATGGCACACCGGAACGCCATCAAGGGGATCTTTCGAAACCTCGCGGGGACGCGCGACTTGTGACTCATACGCTTTCTCATACGGGGATGTGCAGGACACTAGTCAGGTACGCCAACGACGACGGCAGCATGTCCGAAGACTGCCGCCGCGCCATCACCAGCTACGCATTCCTCGTCGATGGCAGCGCGGTATCATTGTCCTCAAAGGAGCAAGAGATCATCTCACTTTTGGAGGCTCTATGGCTCCGGAATCCGCTTGCCGAGGTCTTCGAGTCACGTTGTTCTCAGATAACCAGTCGGCATTCGCATTAACGTAAGATTAATACCACGCGCGCACGAAGCACAACGGGGTGTGTTACCACTTCATCCAGTGAATGGTAGAGAACGGCGTGCTGCTCCTCGTGTATTGTCTGACCGCCGAATGGTGGCCGACACGCTAACGGCGAAAGCGCTCCCCTCGCCAATGGTCAAGCGCTTCGCCGAATGCTGCAGAGTCCGCGGTTTGAAGGGTTTCGGAATGCTTTTCATATATCTCAATTGACAGTGCAGTATCGGTTGCATGTGTAGTGTAAACCCGCGTGACATCCGAGTCCTTCGTACCTCCGTATCTTGTCTACTTAGCCGTTCGCTTGGAGCCCCCGGGCCGTTTCCCCCGTTTCCTTGTCGTTATGGCCCATTTCCAGCGGGTGCCCTCGTCGACCCTGGGCCAAAAATTCTGATCCCCACCCCAACTCCACCTTGCACTGATGACGCCTACCTTACTTCTCGTTTTTCTTGTTGAGGGCTTCGAAATCCGCAGTAAAATCAGATAACCAGTATTGGTTCCTCCGGCTGGGTCAAGGTCGTTGAGCTCGGCTGGCTCGTCATTTACTATGTTCAAGTTTATATTCAAGCCGTGTTGTCACCGTGACGATGTACCAGCTATAGCAGCTCAGTATGCCGCGACTATTTAGACCAACTCAATAAACTGGGATGCTTTTCATCACCTTTCATTACCTGTCCTTTCTGCTTTCTGATCACTTCTGGCTAACTTTTGGGTTGCATGCTTATCACTCGCTTTTTTCATTCTGGGCTTCTGCCTGCCTTCGTCGGTCGAGTGCTTCTTGTTACAGCAACCACAACTGCCACCTCCGACGCATGTAGCAAGATCGCAGGCCGCGATTTTGTTGATCCCGCGGACGTAATGGCTTGCCAAAAGTCATTCCCATTCAACGAGACCATCAGACAAAATGTCTTATCCGTCGTTTCGGGCGTCTTGGACTTCTATACGTTCGAGGATTATTACTTGAAATCTCCCCCTCCGTTCCAAGATTCGACCACGGATATACGCGCAGAAATCGCCCGGATCAACAAGACACACTACGCGGTGAGCGCGCTATTCGCTCTTCCCACCGATACCCAACTCATGAACTATACTACGATTTAAGACCGATTATGACTTCAATCTAGACGTGTACAACTCCACTAACAAGTTAAATGACGGACATACGCGTATGTTCATAATTTTTGTCATCACTTGGGCCTTGCTTGAAACTCTGTGCCATCATAGGCTGGTTACCGAATTGCCACATTTCCTACCAGAACGTTCTGCCCACCCCTATTTCCATTTTGGACGATTGCATACACATCATCCCAGACATCGTCGAATTGTTCGACCAACTTGGGTCCAACTTCAGTGACTTTTTCAGCGAAAAGAATTTCGATTGGCAACGCCTTGCTGGAGCTAGGGTGCTCTACATCGAGGGACAACCTGCCTTTGACTACATTGACGAGATTGCTCGTAACGTCTCTGGCTACTTTCTTGATCAAAACATCAGGGTGAACAGTGTCGTCAGCAGCTACCGACTCGTTAATGGAACATTCGCTCGACGCCTTGGTGACTTTGCCGGTCGAAACACCGTGACGCAGACAAGCGTTGAGCTCTCACTCATTCCAGTAAACTCAACCACCCTTGAGGTTGTTCGGGTTCCTTTTGTTGCCACCTTAGTTGGCACGCCGTTTACCGATGGACGATCTTAGCAAGTCTTCTCCGAGTCTGCCTTGTCCTGGCTCTCAAATTGACATTCCAATGTTTTTTTCTAGCTGGGAAAACAATTGTGCTGCGAACAACCAGACAAACGGAGTCGACCGGCGGTCTGGTAGCAGCGGCGCTGCCCAGAGCCAAACTTATCTTGCCCCTGGAGCACTCGTGGATTTTCAGAGAACCATACTCATCCCCCTTTCAAAGCAATACTTGCCAACTTTGCCTCCTGCAAATGGAAGCACTGGGGTCATGAAGTCATACGTCATGCCCGGAAATAAGACAGGCGTCGTGCGTGTTCCTGCTACCTTTGCGTTTCCACCTGACACCATTTCTTTTGACTCCTAGTTGTTTGTCGGCTCCTTCGGGTCCGTCTTAGCAGACTTTGACCCATTTCTTCGTGATGTCAAAGCTGCGATCACACAGTTCTTAGCATCCGGGGTCACGAACATCGTGATCGACGTCACTGGTAACCTCGGTTCGCACGAGTTCTTGACCGAAAGTCGAAAATTTTAACGCCCGTGGTGCCAGGTGGATTCGTCGATTTAGGATACTTCCTCTATCAGTCCTTTACTGGTCTTGAGGGTGGATTCCCGTTACGTGCACCGGATTCGGAACGCGAGTGTTTTCCTGACCGAATTCTTTAGGGGGTTCCAGTCAGCTACTCGTGCCAATCCGCTTGCCCAAAAGATACTGAAGGCAGTTATACAACAAGGAATTAACAGCTCGATCTATGCTCCGGAAAATTGTAAGCTGTCTTGAACAATAAATTCGTGGAGTGTGACATCTGTTACAGTTCAATTCTTGAACGGCACACAGATGCCTGACAACCACAACTACAACGACCCTTCGGTTCACACTGTCATCAATGGTCGCAATCAACCCACTTCTCAGCGTTTCGAGGTTTGACCAGCTCATTTTCATCATTCTGTTGGTTTACACGGTAGCTAGGACACATGGTCCTTTGACAAAGGGACGTTTCCCGAGAAGCCTCCTTTTGACCTTGAGTAAGTGCTGCACTTTCCCTTCGTTCAGTCTCCCAAACTAATGTTTGGCCTTGTAGTAAAATAGTCATTAGTAAGAATTTTTCTCCCCACACCATAGCAAGCTGATTGCTCGCAGTTAGTGACGCTGGTTGTGGGTCGACCTGCGCCCTATTTTCCACTGCCATGTTCGAACGACACCACACCAAGATAGCCATTTTCGGGGGTAACCGCTCACACGAAATCCAGTATAAGGGCACGTCGTCTTCCACGATACCGCGGAGAGAGTGGACGCTCACGTTCGCTTCCGCAGGTACGGCTGGGAACCAGATCATGGAATTCTCTGACTTGGACTCGGAGATCAAGACCGCCGGCCTCAAAGATGTAAGAGAGAAGTGTCACCTGCCCCATGTTTTGCTCGCTCATCGTCTTTGATAGGACATTCTTTCTCCTCCAGACCTGTACGGCATACGCATTTTATGTAAGAGGCTTAAGTAACTCAATCACGACTTGACAGATTGGTTTCTGCGACCATGAGTCACAATTGGAGAACCGGTACGTGAATCTACAGAATCCCTACTGCCTGAATCAAGCGGCCTCGCAGCTTATAGCTACCTCGATGAAACCAAACCGATCGCCTATGTCGATGAGCAACCACAGTGTATGTATCCCAGGCTGCAGAGTCCGAGTCGTGCGTGTAATGACGCCTTAATGCACACAGACCGCTTCGCATACACGGCGGAGATGTACAAGCCTGAAAACGTGTGGTTCTTTGTGTGAGCATCCTCGCCTCCACATACCCGAGAACTTTAACTGACTAACCTCTCAGCGAAAAACAATTTTTCGGTTGAGCCGAGGGATGCGCTGCTTTAGAGAGAGATATCATGTTAGAAAACATAAGGTCTGGCGAAAAGTGTGGGGCGCTTGTGTAGTTTAGGTTATCAGAATGTTCAACCAACGGTTCTTCATGGTTAATACCTCTGAGAATGAAACGGTTCGGCGTGCACAGTATGTCCGTTCAGTCGCGTCAGATTCCGAACTTGCCAGAAGGGGGCTAAGTGAATTCAACACCTTCGTGGCCCCGCATGCGGATATGACCAGTCGTTCGTCTGGAATGTAAGCACACCGCCCGCCGTTCATCCAGAGTATGTGGGCCATGGTATCTATATCCCCAAGAATGCCATATCTACAGATGTGGCAAAAGCGAAGATCTCCTGCTCACACAAATTGTCCGGCTCTACCACACAGGATCTCGATCAGGACCATCCCCTGGTAGTCTGAGACAAGACGAAGTTGAAGCTCAAGCATGGTCCAGATGACTTTGCTTGAGCCTCAACTTCTGTCTCAGACTGATGGGCGCATCAGGCGGGTCACAAATAAGCCGCCCCACATGCCAGTGATAGCATTCCAGGTTTCTCTACGTTGACTGTTCCATCGGCCACTGGCGACCATCGACCGGAGTCCCTTTTCTCGCATAGGCGGAACCCCCCTCCTTACTGTAACATCAATGTCAATTATTTGGCCAAGACGACCGCGTCGTTGTCGTCGCGGTCACATACGGATTTCGTTTTAAAAACCGGATCCGCCTCACGACTGGTCGTCCGTCTTCTTGAGAATCGACCTGGGCGCGACATTCACACTGCCGCTCGAGCATCCTTGAATAGACTGACATATGATTTATGCCTCTTGCCTTTAAAAAAGGCCTCTGAGCAAACGTTTTCCTCAGCATCTTTTGCTACCTATCAGCGCTATCAGCCTTTTAAACCGTCCTTTGAGACTTCCGCTGCCTACATGTTCACATTCTTGCAATCCGCTGCCGCCAGGCTCGCTTCTCATACCTCACGTTCCGTCCTCACTCCCGTGAAGTCTGCGATCTTCGTCGAGCGATCCTATGACCCGAAATTCCATGGAGATCTCGTCAGGCGTCTCCGCGTCGTCGAGTCTCAGGACCAGACCTTACTCGGCGACGTTCGGAGCCTTGGTCGGCGCGTCCTTGGTCAGTTCCATTCCATTCGCTTTTTCGCGCCTGCCCTGCCCAACTGATTTTAAAATCTCTCAGGAAAAGCCAAGAAGTTGCTGACCAAGCGCGCCCACACCCTCTCAGTCTCCCCCTCCGATGAGAGTTTCTGCAGCCCGGGCAATCTCGACGATGATGACGAGCCGGAGATGCCTTTCAATCCGATCCGACGCCGCCCGCCCGTTCGGAAGAGCCAAAATATACGCCCAGATGGTCCTTGTGGCGTGGAGTGTCACTGCGTCGCTGATGAGGAGGACTCGTACTACGAGGAGGATCGTCCAGTATCAATGCTCTCGGACAATTCCGATGACGTCGAGACAGAGGATAGCCACCAGTACCAGGACTTGTCCGCCATCCTGGAAGAAAGCGAGTACTCCGCAATACTGGCGGTAGACGAAGATGGCGACGTTGCTGAGATGGGAGAGGGAGCCACCGCGAGTGTCTTCGAGACAGGAGATGCCGCCGTCGGGATCGAAATCCAGGCTGGAGAAGATGATGACACTCCAAGCGACTTCGAGCGCGACAACTGGACCACACCTTTCCCCATATCACCCTTCTTCTGCTCGTCGACAACCGACTCTACTCCGGCACCATCCACGCCAGCTGAGAGTGAGAGCGGTCCAAGCACACCCCGATATATGCCGGTACTCGTATACGAGTCGGCTTCATATGAGGACGCGCTCTTCATGGAGTTCAAGGCGATCATAGATTGGAACGAAGCCAATGAGAACGTTGTGTGAGGGGAACTAGGGGTGGACGTGGAGGAGTCGTGGAGAGGGGAGGGCATGCAGAGCGGTTTTTGAGGCGTCGGATCAAAGAGGCAGATTGAAGGATGAAGAGAGGTGAGGCTGACAGATTTTAGTGTGGACCATCAAGATGGAAGGTCGGTGCGTGGAAGTTTGTGGCGGCGCATTGACAGCTGTCTTTGGCCGGGACTAGCTGTCTGCGCCGTCGCGAACTGACGCGCGGCGTTGCCCTATGCGAGCCTTGGTAAGCCACGCAGAACTTCGACTCAGAGCTATAACTCACCGTGTGGTCTAATATAGGTTCGAAGGGACGATGGAGAATATGCGTGGTCTTCGCAGAAATGTATGACAGCGGGCTCTGGCCAAGCTCGTTGTCTGCATTTTTGTGGGGTACCGCGCAGCGGGTTACCCTTCGAAACAAGGTAAGCTGTGTTGTCACAGCCGAAGGGTAGTTGACACAACACATACTACGCAGGTATCCCATCGACGTACGCTATGAGGGACTAGTGGGAAGGAGTTGGGCTGGGTTGCGTGAGGTCGGAAAGCTTTTTTCCTTATGGGGTGGGGTTTTTTTAATCCCCTGACCGGCGATCGTGATAGGGGTCTGCTGAGAATACGCTGCTGAGAATATTTCGTTTATGTTTAATGGGAATGGTATCTGTTTGGAACACGCAGTTTGGTGAGAATTGAGATGAGAGGTGGTGGCGTCATTCAGTTGGGATGAGAACGTGCGGAACGTTCCCACCAACATTTGCTGTGAGCAAACAACGACGTTTCCTTTTACGCTCTTCTTCTCTGGAATGTCAAAAGGCATGCGCGGTCTGTCCAGAATCATAGATGAGAGACTGTTGTGTCATTGAGGTTGTCAAAGAGATTCATCGTCAAACACTCGAATACAACGGGTCTAATCTAATCTAATCTTTCTCTTGACTCTCATCGTCGTGTTTAACAAACCTTGCAGTTATGCCAGCTCCGACACCACACCGCACCCCCCTTCGTCGAGTATCGCAGGGTTCTCTCCTGGCCCTCTCGCGCTCGAGCGCGCATAACCACCAGGACGCGCCGCACGGTTTAGGGTTCCTCGAGCCGGCGCTGGCAGAGCTGGCAGACGAAGCCGAGACATTGCGGGGCAACGTCGAGGGACTGCGCGCGTTGAGTGCGTCGCTAGACACGTTCAACGAGGCGTTCTCGAGTTGGTTGTACGTGATGAACATGAACGCTCTTACAGTGGACTGGCCCGAGGTTCGTGTGTATTTCTGTACTATGATGAGGCTTGTTCGTTACTCCACGCTTACAGGCCCCAACGGAAGCATCTTCTATCCTTGCACAGCGGAGGGCCGGTGCGTTCTCCCATCTTCCTCTTAATTTTGCGTTTCCATCCCCCCACGAAACGGCGACTGAGCAGAGGAAGATGCACGCAAGGCGCCGCCGGTGACTCAACCCCAGGCGCAGTTGGACGAGATGGCGAACGCGACCACTCTGGGTGGTAACACGACGTCTGCAGACGAGTCTCTCGCACCAGAGACATCCAAATCTGCCATTGGGAAAGTGAAAAAGAAAGCGAAAGCGAAGCTGACGCCGAAAGAAAAGAAAGAGAGGAAAGTGCGTATTCTTTAGTTTAACCCTGAATGAGTCGCTGAATGAATGGTCGTGAAGTTGGCGATTGACAAAATCATAACATTGCTGCCGCTTGAATTCCGCGAGACAAACACTGTGAGTGTCTGTCGAACTGTTTCATGAGTCCTCTCAACCGGTACAGTCCCTACGCCGTAATGTGGAGATGGTCATAGAACGTCTGATGGATAGCGAAGGAAAGGGCCTCAAATGTGAGACCATTTCCTTGCTCCTTCGTGACACTCGCTCTCATCTAGAGTACGCAGTAATTGATATGATCGTGCTTCCTGACCTCAATCAAGCAAGGGTGAACAAATGCCTGATCACGCTCGTGAGCCGGAAGTTTGTAACAAAGGATAATAGCACGGTAAGATACATCGGTTGAGCGCACTGTATGATACTGAGTCTGCATAGGGGAATGTGTTATACTATTGGCAGGGCGTAGCATAGTCATATTTGCGCGGCGCGAAGGGGTCTATGGGCGAATCACGTGGGTGATGGTCCGTGCGCGGTCTGTCGCGATATATAAACTGAGGGTTGGGGAATAGAAAATCTTCATACTTACCTTGATGGCATAAGTCCCTTCACGTACCAGGGTTTATGGGCTGCGAGGGCCTCCCATAGCACGGCGACCTTGTCCCCAGGGGGACCTTGTGGTTTGTATGGGCTTCGGCTCATGCACCGTCTCAATATTTTCCTGTCCCGCTCCGGCCCTCGGGCTGGGCGGGCCTTTTCTTTGTCGGTACACTGTTCTAACCCTAACCCTAATGAATATATATGTACGGCTGCAAATTAGTGTGCTAGCGAGCGAGTGTATGCGTACGCAAGGCAAAGCAAAAGCACAGCAACAACGTGCTTTTCGGCTTTCAAGTCTAGTCAGAAGTGCCTTTTTGTGAGATACCGGGTTTATTGTTGTTGAGATGAGAAAAGTGTGAGTGCGCGCAAAACGAGTGTCAACAAGAATGGGAACAAAGTTGGTCGAGGTCGATCAACTCCATCTCTGACGATATTCGTTCTCCTCATCCTCGACAACGTCGGCCAGCCTTTGCCTCGACAATGTCAGGCAAGGCTCCCCCGACTGGCCCACGAGCTCTCTTAAATTCACTAAATGGCGTTTCTTCCAAGCGTCAACCGCCCCCAACCGACCTTTCTTCGCCTTCTCATCCTCCACCGTCCACCTCTTCTCCTCCGTCAATCCCCCTCATCAATCGCATAGGTGCAGCACCACCCACCGGCCCACGTAGCTTGCTCAATGGGAGCACGAATGCGCCAAGCAGAAGTGCCAAACCCACTCTCAATGGCCATACCAACCCCCTTACTGGCCAGCTGAGGCAGCCCCCCTCAGGACCGAGTGCGATGCAGCAAAAACCGCCTCTTAAAGGTAAACAAGTTGAGATCAAATGGAGTGACCAAGCTATCGCAAGCACTGTGAGCCCTCTTCGCTGTCCTTTCGATAAACCTCACCTGTCTTTCTCAACAGTCTCGCAACGCTGAACCTGGTCCCTCTTCCAACGCGGCACGACCGACTCCTCTTGCCGTACCTAATCTCAATGGAAAGTCTTCCTCAGGCTGGTCATCGAGCTTTTCGACAATCGCTCAGCCCGTCCCTGTCGCTCCCAGGGCCGCTACTTCTCGCTCACATCGTGATCGACAGCCTCCCCAGCCCTCAGAGCCTCCGCCTCCGCCCCCACCGTCTGACACACCTCCGCCCCCTCCC